>OOFJ01118062.1:0-12771 GCA_900323375.1 Benthosema glaciale | reverse complement strand
AACATTATTCAAGTGGAATGCGTAACAGCAATATTGGGCTAATACAGCTACCAATATCATTATGTATGACAGGGATTTGCCCAAGGAATAAAGCTTATATATTATTTATATTATATCTGTGATGATCATCTCGATACAGTCGACAACAGACAGACAGACTTGGCAGTGTTCTGTTTGTGACTGTGAGCAGCAGCAGTTTCTGTGCTCTCATTGGTTGTAATACATGCCTTCTCGGGACACGATCGCAAACCATTTCATACTGTATGATGTCCAGTCGGCGACAGCGCCGAATATCAAACCTGCTAGATATTCAGATTCCGTCAGGGGGACGTCGGCGAGCGCTATTATTGGCGCTGGATCTCTCGCAGAGCCTTTCACACACAGCGAGCAAAACCTCGGTGAACTAAGCCCGATTTTGCGACAGATCGTGAGTTTTGTCGGCGAGCACCAAAAATGGTCCCCGACAGCATTATCGTGTCAAATATCGTGCAGTGTGTACAAGCCATAAGGCACACAAATGGGCAAGTTAAAATCTCAAGAGTCAAGACACAACTGTATTCATAGCTGAAACGGAACATTTACAAGCTCACACAAGGTCGCATAGTGGGCTGGCACATGATTTAACAAGTTCTTCACCTTCACCTACCTGTGTGCCGCATGTGGCCCCTGCTTAATTTATCTGCGGCCTGTCATGGTCATAACAATGAAAATATAATTAGTTATTTTCATTGTTTTGAACAAGATTGTAGGCATAGTATTGTTTGTTCCAAGATGAAGTCATATGGCCCCATGAGTATTAACCACTTCTTCTACTTATCCATTCACCTGTGATAATCTGTTCATTATGTTCTCTTATTCCCATTCTGTAAATGGAGACTCATTTTTGTCATCATTAATCACAATGTTTTTGTTCATTGAGGTTTGGCCTTATAGATGGAAATGTGGCTTTTTACTGTGTGTTTCCTTAATTTTTAAACTAGCCGTGTAGTCTGTTACAAAATAAAATTGTAAACGTTTCAAAAATATACTGACATTTTTAGCGTGCAGCCCTCAATTGGAAACTTCTGAAATTTTGCTGAGTGGCCCCTGAGCCATCTTAAGTTGCGTTACCCTGATGTAGAATGTCCCCTTTGTATTGGGAAATGAGTGAGTATATTGCAATAAAAATGTATGGTTGTTACCATACATTTTAGAACCACATAATAGGAAGCCATTTTCTTTCGCATCAAGCAGTTTCACAGCTTAATAAAATAAAACATGAGGGCTGAAAGATGCTGCAAGACACATGGGCATACAGGATTCACATTAGTGCCACATTACAATGCAGAACAATGCGTGTGCCAAAACAAGTCATGTTAAATTATAGATGTTATGCAGAGACAGCGTAATTTCTATGGATGTACTGAGCACATAGCTTAATGAAGATGGAGATAATCTGTATCTTAAAGACAGCTAGCAAAATTTCTGAGATACAGAATACATTTAGGAAGTCAGCAATTGAAAACTTATAAAATGTCTCACATAGTTGGCCTGCTACAGGCCCAGGGTCACTTCTCTACCACACTTTCCACCGCCCCCTGTAAATCCTCCACTCCTCACTAAATTTTAAATGGGGCCTAAGTGGTTAATTATTAATTAATATACATTTTCCCTTAGTTCAAATGAGTGAAAGTCAAAAGTATCCAAAAATGCAAGTAGTACAATGCAGATACTCGCAAAATGTACTAACATACTAAAGTAAATGTAAATAATGTAAATGCAGCCCACACCAAATACACTGTGGCAATGTATAGTAGGAGGGCATATACGGGATACGGGATACAGCTTTGGGCCTTAATTATCAGAATTACGGTGCAGCGTTCTAATAAATCATACTCATTTGGGTTTAATGTTTCATGAGGTAATTGCTAAGATGGTGGAAGCAATTGATAGGGAGGATTTCACCCTCTTTAGTGGGAAATTGACTTGGCCAAACGCTTTGTGAGTGGGAAGTGCTCTACTCAAGGAGGTAAATGCTGTCTTTAACCGTGTAGCCTGCTTTGGGCCACGTACTCCCTCCCCTGCCAATCTACAAACTCACAAGCTCAAACATTTGCATGAGCTTGCAGATTGGCTATTTCTGGTGAATGTGCCCCGCAGAATAGGGATGCTAGTATAGCCTATAGGGTTCTAGTGGTGAAACTACTCGACACGGACCATTTAAATCCTGTTATGTTTACCTCAGGAAAAGGCAATCGCTGCAATCTCTGTGTGATAGTGTACCCAAAGGGGAGCTTCACAAAGAAGACATTCTTGTAAACCAACTAATCATTTCAAGAGAAATGTTGAAAATATATGAACTAATGCTATTTTTTTACTGTAAGTGGGCAATGGCAGAAACATTGAAATAAAATGATGTGTAAAGGAGCCGTTCCCTGAGCTAATGTAAAAGCAGATTTATATTCCCATTTCTTGCAACCTCCATTTCACTCAGTCTCACTTGTTCGCATCATGCAAGCAGAAACGATTCCCCACGCAGCCCAGCACTGCAAACATTTACGCTTGGAAGCACAGAAAAGAGACGGATCTTTCAAAGTTCACAAAGCCCAGAGCTACCCAGACAACAGGAAACCATACAGAAACAAAAGAGAAAAGCAAAGAAATGGCTAACACAATGAAAACTAAATCCTGTACCAAAATGACTAGGGATACAATGGTCGATCTCCTAGGCAAATACATGCTAAGCCCATAAGCAGCAACAACAGGTGAAGTTACAGTACTGTTAGCTTTGTTCCTTTCTCTGGGCAGCTGGCAGGAATATATCCACACTTTAAGTGTACACTTTTCTTGCAAGGAGTTATACACACAATCTGGCAGGTATTGTAGCTCTCTTGATATTTAAAGATCATACACTAGTGTAAACACCTAGAGGCTGTTGCTGTTCTAGAATCTCACAGACAGCTGTTCTGTAGTGTAAATGACAAAAAAAAAGAAAAGAAAAAATATATGCTATGGGCATTCTGCATTAAAGAAACAGGTGCTTGTTTTCTTTCTTACAAGTGACAGTGTACATTTTTACCACATAACAATTTTACTTATAGAAGTGTATCACCATTATAGAAGTGAATCACCATTGCTGTGTTTTGGAACCAAAAAAGTGGTATCTAGCACAACACATGGGTAACATACAGTACAAACATATCAAAATGATAAAAGGCAGCAGATTTTGGGAATTAATATTTACAATTTGACGCCATAGCCTGCATTCCGCTGATGCCGATAACTCTATGTACTCAATATCAAATGTTTATTATTGCCAAACTTCTGCCTCGGTCTGTTCAGTCACGCAGGAGCGACTCGGAGTAGAGCTGCTGCTTCTTCGCCTGGAAAGGAGCCAGCTTAGGTGGTTGCGGGCATCTGGTTAGGATGCCTCTCGAGCGTCTCCCTAGGGAGGTCCTCGCACATCCCACTGGGAGGAGACCCCAGAGAAGACCAATTCGCAGATGGAAGGATTACATCGACTCACTGGCCTTGGAACATCTCGGGATCTCCCAGGAGGAATTAAGTCACTAATGTTGCTCTGGAGAGGGAAGTCTGGAGCTCTCTGGTGGAGCTGTTGTTCCTGTGACCCAACTATGGATAAGCGGTTGAAGATGGATGGATGGAAACAGTCTGCCTTGAGTACATATTTAACATAATGGAATGGTGTACACAGTATACCTATTGTCTGAGGTGGTGCATATAAGACTACTAAGACTACTAACTATGCCAAGATAAGTTAAGTGTTGAGTGCATAGAGGTGGCTTGTTTTAAGCATATTCTTTTATATTTTTTTATATTTAAGTAATATTTTCATTGTAAGGACTCCAGAGTGACACACACTGTACAGTACGTAGCCTACAGCTCTGTTAAAAAAATAAAATAAACATCTGCATAACAAATTCATGCAGTTTTAATACAATTCAGCACTATACATTTCAAATTCCGGCCCCTCACTCACTTACAGTAAGTCAGTATGGCCCTCTGGAAAAGCTGCCCACCTGTAAGATCTGTTTTGCAGTATATCATACAATTGCCTGGAGGTGACATCTAGTTACAGGTTAGTCTTCCTACAGAGGGGCATCAATTATGTTTACATCACCAGTCAATCAAAGCATGCATTTTGAAATGTCAATCTCGTGTTTTCACTGCTACACATCCACTGTGCAATTTCCTACACGAGAGGTTGTTGTTAGGCAACACAAGGCAGTGTAGGCATTTTACAATAGATCTGTCTCTAAATTGACAGCAATCATATAATCTTCAGCAATGAAAAGCTACTTTACCTTGTCTTGTGATCTTGAATTAGTAGGCAAAATAACAAAATAATTCAAGATCACAAGATAACAAATTATTAATTTGTGGCACAAAATACTAATTTGAGATCACAAGATAACGAAAAAATCTTTCCCAATGGCCAATCTGGGGCTATGTAATGAACTGCTGTTTTGTACAAGCATTGCGATGCCTACACCTACAACTTTGCAAAGTTGGCATTAAAAAAGTAATATATAAAAACAAAAAAATAGTTATGATCCATACAGTATACATGAAGGGGATAACAGAAGCTTCTACATATAAACCAACTCTTTGCCTCATTAAATGTCCTTGGTGGAATGTCCTTTTGAAAATAATAATATGGACATGAGTTTTCGTCACCCTAGGCCCTCTCATTCCTGACAAACAAAGTTAGTACTTTAACCAGCCAGGATTATATGAGGCTTTCCCAAGGCAATTAACACAATGGGACAAACTCATACTATACATGTCAACATAAACAAAACAAAAATCCACTTATAGGCTATTACCCTGTAAAGACAATATTGCAGCCTGCTCAAACGCTCGTACTTCATGCCCTGGATCATAACACCAAAGTGCTGTGGAGATACGCGTAATATAGGCTAATATGATTCTAACATTATTTATCTTCATTTTACCACTAATAGAAATATTGTTATACTTAAATATTGCATATGCATTTCAATGAAAAACATGTGTTTAACATTTGGTTGGTCCCCAGGTGAGGTCACAATCATTTCTACCGCAGACTAAAGTTAATTTTACTCATTTTTCACAAACAGCTACTGTTGTTGATTCACATTAACTACTTTGTATGTATACGATGTATTACCATGCTTGTATTTTTGTATTTGTATTTTGTATTTTTGTTGCCTATGTAAGTCGCTCTGGATTAAGAGCGTCTGCTAAATGCCTAAATTGTAAATTGTAAATTGTTGTATTACAGTATATGTCTATCACAGATACATTGCCTCTCAGCCAGTTGTATTTCTAAATGGGAAATGCTGTTGAAACTGAAGCATTATTCAAAAATGATTATTGTGTCTCCCAACCAAACACCCTCCTATCCTTTAGGTCATTTATCCCTGGCTTACACCATGAGATTGTTAATTAAGTAAAACAAAAACTCCAGTTGGCGGAGCCGAATTCAACCTTGGAATTGGCCTACTCTGTCTCACAGCAAGATCAATAGAGTTTTCTTGTAATTCCTTTAGCAGAGTCCACTTTAGTTTACTAATTACATATAATTGATGTTATACCGCTTTTATAAATACACACAGTATGAACGCACAGATAAACTCAAGAAAGCGGTACAGTATGTATGTGTCTGTACATGTGCACACGCGCGCGCGCGCGCGCACACACACACACACACACACACACACACACACACACACACACACACACACACACACACACACACACACACACACACACACACACACACACACACACACAGCCTTGCACTGTTTAATTGTTGCTTCTGACATTCATTTGTCAAGCGTAACCAAGCGACTGGAGACCTCAGCTTATAGGTAGAGATCTGAGATCATAATTGGACGATATAATGAGCAAGAACCTGTAGATCAGAGTGTAGCATGAAACATGCTAAACTAGCATAGATTCAAAATTAATCCACTATGCATTATACCATGTATTTAGCAATACCAGCAAATGAAAATGCCTCTACTAGGTGAGACATACAAATTTAGGGAGGGTCTTTATTGGATTATTGCCTCACGATTGAAAGAGATGTTCTTCTCTGGAGAATGACTGTATCTCTCTCCATTGGCAATGGACTGAACTGAACACATACTGCTGCCATGCAGGTACAAGACAAAAAATATAATACAGCCATAACAGATGGGTTGGATTCTATTTTGATGAGGACGAAGGTCTGACATGATGGGACTGTGAAGTCAGAGGAGAGATTGACCCATTTCATGATAAACTGTAGTAGTCATTTTTACTGAAAGATCTCAATTGTTTTTGTGCAACAAAGATGAAATCCGCCATTTAGATTTTGTCATTGAATTGTCATCGTTGCATTAGAGACACAGGAACCCACGCAGTTCAGTCACATGTTCTACCAGACGTGTCTATCTACCTGTGTTAATCATTTTCGTGGTGGGAGATAAGATGAAGGCTGCAGTGGCGACTT
The DNA here is from genome assembly GCA_900323375.1 of Benthosema glaciale. Lineage (NCBI taxonomy): Eukaryota > Metazoa > Chordata > Actinopteri > Myctophiformes > Myctophidae > Benthosema > Benthosema glaciale. The sequence continues at coordinate 6,293 of OOFJ01118062.1, read as the reverse complement.
CACAAGAACACTCATGCATGAGTCATCAGGCTGAGCCACAACAGAGCACCGGAGGTCCTCAATTATGGCCACTACCGCATGGTGATGATGTGTGAACTGTGGAAAGCTGTCCATATGGAAGTGCCTGTCAGTGTGATGCTGCACTGTGCATGAAGACTCACAGTCGATGCTTCGCAAGCTGGCTGATAAAAAACATCTCCTGTGTTTGGCAGTATGTATCGCATACAGTATATGCTGCAAGCCCCCAATGCCAAGCCATACTGTGTGTACAATATGGGACATTGCAATTAGAGATAATAGCTGATGTACACACTCACATGCTCACAACATATTGTGGTGCAACACGTTGTGAGCTCATACAGGCTTCAGTGTCCAAGTGTCCAGACTGAGCATCTTTTGATATCTGTGTGCGTGCGTGCGTGCGTGCGTGCGTGCGTGCGTGCGTGTGTGTGCGTGCGTGCGTGTGCGTGCGTGCGTGTGTGTCCTGGGCATGACGTTAAACTGCTCTCTGTGGACTATGTAACTTGCATACCGTACAACGACTATTCACCAGTGGAATCTACCAACAGTCGACGCTACCTGACGGCCCCTCCCGTGAACAGCTACCGGGAGGAGAGGCAATAGAAAGTCCACTAGGTGGACTTCCAGTGGTATATCGGTCCGCTGTCGGAATAGTAATGGACCTATGGATGGACATCCAGGCCCATGAGAACAACTACATAGAGCGCTTTAACACTAAGCAGCAGTGCAAGACTAAGAACTGCTCCCTGGTTTCCACAACCTGGGATGCCTGCCCAAAGACGAGGCAGAAAGGCTGGCAAAGTATCGTGCTGTCTCTGCTGCTGCTACTTGTGCCTGTGTGGAAGATATTTTTGGGGCTTTTCTGCCTTTATTGACAGGACATAATGGAGAGAGGCGGGGAATGACAGGCAGCAAAGGTCGTTGGGATCGGGACTCGAACCCAGTATACGGCTATACTGTATGTGGTATGCGCCTGGACCGCAAGGCCAGCGGTTGCCACAACGATGAATACTTTTTAAACTGTGTTTCAGTTTTTGTTCAGACTTCACAACAACTATCTCTCTAATCTGGTAGGCCAAATTTGGGCTGCCAGTCTGAACATAGTCCATCCATCTACCGCTTTTCTCCTGAAACACATCCTGAAAACTGATGGATTGCCATGTAACTTTGCTGTGCACCTTTATGCTCCCCTGACCCCATAACCTTTACTCATTTAGGTGAAACCATGACCTGACCCATGACTTGTACACCAGACATCTCCGAATCTAATTGGAGAATTGCTTGCCATGAAACTTGCTGAGCACATTCATACGGAGCAAGACATACGGAACAAGACAAACTCAGCTGCTTTTGTTGACCATATATGGTCTTTCCTCTACATCATTCAACTACTTGCACACAACATTATGACAAAATCAAATATGTGAATTGTCGAAAATGTTGCTGAGTGCATTCATGCCGCCTGGACGTCTCCTGGAAGTCAACTATAGACACACAATATCTAATCATTTAATTGACAGATTGCATAATCCCTGTTTACCTTTTATCCAGCACCTCTCATATAGTCAATGTAAAATACAGAAATCACTAAAGGTAAGGTACTAAAGGTACTACAGTAGTGACTTGTTGGAACTGCACCAGAAAGAGACCATATGTTCTCTTCAATCAAATGATATATTGCAATTGAACCTGACAGCCAATGAGCTCATCACTTTACATTAACTTACTGGGTATTAAAAGGGGGCATTAAGAAATATGGCTTTGGAAGAAGGGTGACATTAAGTTCTTTCAGCACATAAAGACAACACTTGTATTAGTATTGTATTTGTATTTATCAATTATTTTTGCTCGGTGAAGACTCACCCTGCCATAAAAAAAAATATATATGGGCCAATAATTAGCTCTGGGAACATCAAAATTCATTAACTAGACACCTTAAGGATTATAAAAAGGTAGGTTAGAAAAATATATCTTCCGGGTACATGAATTGGCCCCTTCCTACCAGACTATCACACACTACAACCCGTGGCTCTCTCCATCATCCTTGCAGCTACTGACATAGGGGTAAGGTCAGTTGCCCTTGTCACTATATCACCTGGGATTATTTAATTAAGTCCTACATGGCAATGTTCTCACATGAGGAAATGACCAGGTGATTGAAATGCAACTCAGCTATCAAGGTTATTCGATCAGCAAGTTGTCTATTGCTTGCTGCCCTTATTCTGCAAACTACTGGCTGGTTTGCCATGGGATTTGCCTTTATGTACATTCATGCTCCCCAGAGGATGACGCGTGCCTATTGATTTTGGTGACCCTGACCCTGTGGCCTTTCCTCTAGCAACGCCCTTAGGCCCAATTGTACATACAACAAGCAAAGCTGGGTGGAATCCCAGAAACATGAGCTATTAGTAGCCCTATGGCATGACCCGTCTATAGCTCGTAGCTCCACCCTCAGGCTAAATGTCAACTTGCAAACAGGCTCATGAGGTAATGGGGAGATCGCAGGTTGAACCTTACTGATTCGGGTGACCTCATGGCCTTTGTTCCCTGTAACAAATGTCTTAACGCATTGTCGCTGTCAGGCAGAAACCTGAAGTCCAAAAACATGACTTTTCAGATAATGAAAAACAAAGTGTTAAAAGTATTATTTAGTCACAAGCTCTTTTTGATAATTCATTGGTTAATAGCAGTTTTGTCTTCAATGTTTGTGTTACACAAACACTCATAACTGGCCATTCATTATCAATGGCATTCAATGTTTGTGTTTGCACAAACACTCAAAACTGGCCATTCATTGTCAATGGCATTCAGTGTTTGTGTTAGGACAATATCCCTCAAAGCTCAAAGCCAATCGACAGCATTGTATGGCTGTATACATTACTGCTCATGTTCTAACAAGAGCAACAATACGTGAACACATTACACAAATTATTTGCACTGGCTTCTATAGTGAGTCATAGAATTTACTTTAAAATATTGCTCTATTTGGCTCGGGGGAATTACGAACCCCCAACAACCCTCCCTGAGTTAAAGCAAAACATTGTGACTGGGGCAGCATTTAGTTATTATGCCACATCCTTTGGCAGCGATTTCGTTTTTCTGTTTACTTTGAGCGAAAGATTTAAAATGAAAAAACATGAGCGCAACAACCTATTTTGATTTGTGGTTTCAAAGGGATAATCCAACTGCCAGAATGTACAGTACACTGCCTTTTTTGAGACTATCAAAGACATTTTATAATGTATTTTCATAAGAGAGAGGAAAGACAGGAAACCAAGGTCAGTGAGAGAGAGGACACATGATGAGACAGATTTAAAATCAGGTCATGTGGTCAGGCACTAACTGGTGTCCCTATCTGGGTTATTGTTGCGACCGTAGGTGGCAGATTACTATGAAAACCTGCAAATCCTGTCAGTCAGTCATGCGACTCATGCCACCATAATATGGAAGTCGTGCCTCGTGAGACCTTGTGAATAAGAAACTACACTTTAGAAACAAGCCCAAATAAACAACTACACTTTAGAAACAAGCCCAAATAATCAACTACACTTTAGAAACAAGCCCAAATACAACACGTCTTAACTGGTTGGACTAACCTGTTCCTTCCACGCGCTACGTCCAACCAGGGAATCCTGTTTACTGTAAATCGCTCTGGATTAATAGGTCTAATTGTGCCTAATTATGCCCAATTGAAAATTTTAATAGAAAATTTACTTTACAGAAAAATAAGCCAAAAGTCGCTTATAATAAGCAGACATGGCAACCCTGGCTGTGGCAACTGAATATGGAAGGAAGTATGGATCAAATGAACCACACATTCACTTCCTGTGTTTTTCCCCCAGTAAGCTCCTTGGGAAACAGGTGGGATAGAGATCAGGCACAGCTGCAGATGTACCGGTATGTACAGCCTCTGTAACTGCGAGTCGTCTGCATTTTGCATCTGGTGTACACTGGGCCTTTAGGTGCACCAAATGCAATGTAAAACAAATGCAATGTTTTACCAGAGTTTCAGTTAATCAGCGCTTTCCAGTCGTGCAGAACGGTGAGTTTGAATTTAGTTCATTGTGTCTGATGGGAGTATAGGTGGTGTTGTAGGTTGGAAACAGAAACTCGCTAAAATCATAGATTTGTTTCTAAATGACAGGGGTTCAGTGCAGGCGTTCCCAAACCTTTCAGCTCAAGAACACATTTGCTGTCCCCCCTGCACCCAACAAAAAAGCATTAACCACTTGCCCCATTTTGAAAATTCAACGCATTACAATGTGACACGTGAGCTTGCTGTTTTGCTCCAATATGCAGTTACACTACAGTATATTGCTGTCTCATCTACCATATGCTGCAATGTAACACGTCGTGAGCTTGTAGATTAGCTAGAAGTCTGTGCTCGACTTCGCTGTACAGTAAAGTAAGTCAGGCTTTAAGCCATTCATTTCATGGCTCACTGAATCTAGTGGTGGGAATGTTTGGTATAAATTGCACTAGGATCAGGAAGTTAAATGCTGCTTTGACGGCCTGCATTGCTTGTGGGAAATGACTTCAATGAGCTTAATGGCACTAATCCTGTTCCTTGTCATCCGAAGTTACATGCAAACTTGACCATGATGTGTTCACAGGAGGAGACGCATTGAATAGATCAAATGCATGCTGTGCGTATAGCTTCAAATCGGAATTAAGGGTATGGTTCAGTCAGGCATGATGTACATTGGATTAATCATTTTTATTGGTGACAGCCGTTATTCATTTATTCGTGACATGGTGAAAGGTATTACACTTTTTGTGTTCAGAATTCAAAATAAGACCTTGCCTATGGCTATGTGTCTAGACTTCTAGAAAGTTGTTTGCACATTGCAAGTTTCCACCAGGTTTGAATGCACTGAATGGGACATTATCACTTTTAGCTCCTGTCAGCCCCGGCCTCAGAATGAAATTACTAAGGGTGCAGACGAAATTTTCGAGGGGGCATGCACACTATTTTGCCCATACAAATAGCTATAGCTATATACGTACTGTATACAGCTATAGAGCTCTATAGAGCTAGAGGCGCAGTGGACTGTTTGGAGAAGTCATCTGACAGAATAAGAATGGCTTGTCTGTGCCCAGCCCTGCACACATTTTATATAGGAAACTGAATAGTAGGGCTAGTATACTGTAGCCATAATGCAATAAATAAAGTAAGATAATGATATGCTATATTACTGGGGGGGAAACCGTGGCGCCGGGCCCGGCTCCTGTGTTGATCACGGCTACTGTTTTGACAGCGATGGAGGGGCCACATCTCAAGCGAACTTGAGCAACAAGAGACACCACCGAGCGAACCAAAGCGAGCAAGTTGCTGTGGAGAACATTGCGAAGTTCGCTTGAGCCGACTCAGCCCATCCGAGTTGCAACCCGATACCTTTTCAAATGTTTAACTTATTTCAAAGCAGACTTATATCCCCTTTGACTATTCTAACAGGACCATCGTGCTCCAATTTCACTGGTTTAACTGAATATACTATCAGGGTATTAGTGCACTTCTTGGAGGGATTGAGAACAAAATCCCCCACAAATGTATATTGTAATCGACTCTATTACAATGTGCAAATTGATAATGAAAAAGATCTTCTGAAAACACTCATTCATACAGAAGGTGTGAGTGCTCATAGAGAATGCTGCTGTGAATATTAGAATTAATTTGTCACTGGCTCGGAGCTATTGATTCAGAAAAGATGGATCAGCAATTACAGCCCTGCATGTGTCTGAGAGGTAAATCAACGGTCAAATTGTGAAGGTATAGAAGAGAACAAAACGTTTAATTAGAGAGTCATTATACAACAATCATAATAAAAAGTGTAGGCCTACTATCTGAGAAACAGCTCTTTTTTTTTTAGATGGATGTTACATATTTCAAGCAATGCCAATGTTAATAAGTATGAACAAAGTAGTGATGGACTGTCTATTATGAAGTTATATAATTAGTTAGCTACTGGCGGCACATGGCTGTCTTGGAATCAGAAGATTCTGGTTAATACCCACACTCGTCCCACTCGTCCTCATGTCGAAGTGTCCTTGAGCAAGACACTGAACATTGGCGGTTTGGGACATGAATGTAATGTACACTGTAAAGCAAGCGTGCGCACGCGTGTGTGTGTGTGTGTGTGTGTGTGTGTGTGTGTGTGTGTGTGTGTGTGTGTGTGTGTGTGTGTGTGTGTGCGCGCGTACATACATGTGTGTGTGTGTGTGCGTGCATGCGTGTGAGTTCATCACAGGTATAGTGTAAAAGAAGGAAATCA
>OOFJ01118038.1:6602-18384 GCA_900323375.1 Benthosema glaciale | reverse complement strand
GTCTGTTTCTAATCTCTGATGGTGGAGACTGTAGAATGAAATTATGATTTGCTCTTGCCCTAGTGGTTATTTTATCTCCAGTCTGCACAGTACACATGTACTGTTGTCAACATTGATCATGTCTTTCAGGTGTATTACCTTAGGCAAAGAGATAGATGAAGACCGTCCTGGGAGAAACACATACGCCTTGCATGCCTGTTGGTCTCTCTGCTCTGTGTTGAACTACTGAAACAAGTGTTGTCAAGTTCCGCCATGATGATAAGTTAATAGTAATAAACGCTGGTTGTTTCCTTATCTCTTCAAAGTCTGGTGCAGCAGAGGTTTCCCCTTCCACTGTGTTTGCGGTGGCGAGTATTCTGGAGGGCTGTGCATACATCAATGGGTCCCCGCAAAACACCTTTGTCCCTGGGGCTGTGGAGCTGGCAGTGCAGAGAGGGGTGTTCATTGGTGGGGATGACTTCAAGTCCGGTCAAACAAAGATCAAGTCAGTGCTGGTGGACTTCCTGGTCAGCGCAGGTATCAAGGTGAGAGGAGATCTAATTATTTTTCGATCATTTAACATAAACCTAACCTAAAATGACACTATGACAGAGCTGACCATTTGTGCAGGAAGCATTCCCTGTTGTGAAAATCGAGGATAGGATCAAATTCACTGCGGTTTTGCCATTTGGGTTATTAACTTGCCAGTCAATAAACTGGGCATAAAAAAATGGGTATTGCAGGAGGCCATGCGTGCTCAATGGGCCATCGCCCTAGTATCGGATAATTACACTTCCTAGTATCAGATAATTACACTGCTTCTAATGCATATGATTAAACATGAAAGCATCTCCTCTGGAATGCTTATTTGACAGATCCTCGTAGCTTTATCAGGTTTTTATTTCATTCATTGTGACATTTATTTTCTGAATGCGATGCGGTGCGTGGGTGTGGAATAGATTGTTTCCCTCCACTCCCTCGTATACAGCTATATCTATATCTGGAGCTATGCAGTATCGCACAGAGGTGGCACAGCAGTTAAGGTTACATATTTACAGGTAAAGAGTAAGGACAATGGGGCGCCCGGTCCAGGCGCATGCCACATAATATGCTCCGGCCTGACAGCGTGTCGCGTGTTCGAGTCCCGTTCATGACGACCTTTGCTTCATGTCTATCCCCTTCTCTCTCTCCCTGTTACCTGTCAGTCTTCACTTCAAACTATCAATAAAGGCAGAAAAGCCAAAAACGAATCTTAAAAAGGTACAGCAATACAAGGCAAAAAGAAACAAGAAGCATCAACAATACAGAGCAACAAGTATACAGAAGTAAAAACGAATAAATTGTTGTTACAGTCAGTGCTTCACAAGTGCCTCACCGTATCTCATTTTTGTCTCAAAACAATTAATAATCATTGAAAAAGGGAGTTCCAACTGCGCCTCTAGCCTGTGGCAGGCTGGTGCATCTCAGGTAGCAGGAGAAAGGGAGGCACTTGAGCAACTCAGACAGTTTAAGCCTTTAATTTAATTTACAGGGTGTGACTGATACATCAAAACGTTGTCACTTTTGTACCTGCACCCTGTAAATTAAATTAAAGGCTTAAACTGTCTGAGTTGCTCCAGTGCCTCCCTTTGTCCAATTAATAATCATTATCAGTGCAATGCCACAGCAATGCAATCCTTTCGACATCGATGGTGTGCCACATTCCTCTCCTAGCTGTACTGGGTTGGCTCCCACAGTGTCATTGGGCTCTGCATCAGTTTTGCGTGTCACAGTGCCCAGCCAGCCTCATTCTTCTCTCCCTGACCTTACCCGTGAGCCGTGACCCCACGAAAGGCCTGTGTAGAGGTCCATATTTCTGATGTGGTCCTTCCATGTGACATCAAGTGCCATTCGTAGCATTCTTGTGTACACACCATCCATGATATTTTCTCGACCCCGTACAGCTGTATTGATCCTACTGTAGCCAGGAACAGCTTGATATCTCACATTTCTCTCACATTTCTCACATCTCAGATTTACACTCTCCTCATCCCGTACAAAGCTTTCCAAGCAAGTGCCCTCCGGACCTTCAGATCCTGATCCATCGAGGCAGTCCAGGCACTGAGATATTTGAAGTCTTCGATTATCTCGAGCACTAGGCCTGCTGGCAGTAGCAATTATGGTTCTGGAAGTAGTGATGTTTTTTTGCATTACCACTTCCAGGCAGTAGTACTGTATATGTTCCCTTTATTTCTCTACAGTTTAAGTAATCTGCATAGTCGAGGTTGGTGATTGTGATGGTATGTACTCACTGACTCTTCCTTCCATGACTTGAGTTACCTGTCTCCACAACAGCCTACTTCCATTGTGAGTTACAATCACCTTGGCAACAATGATGGGAAGAACCTTTCGGCTCCGCTGCAGTTCCGCTCCAAGGAGATCTCCAAGAGTAATGTGGTGGATGACATGGTTCAGTCCAACTCCATCTTATACCAACCTGGAGAGAAACCTGACCACTGTGTGAGTTCCTGTGCATGTGCGTGCGTGCGTGCGTGTGTGCGTTTGTGTGTGTGTGCGCGTGCAGGTAGGTAGAAATGTATTCCTGATTCAACATTGGTTATTGGTTAGTTAACTCATGTGAAATCATGCATTTCACATGTGTTAGTCAAGCCTCCATATTTATCTTGTGACATCATGCCTCCATATATCACACCTCAATTTTTGGTCATGCCTTGTGACACATCACACCACCACATATGGCCATCACCATATATGAAGATCACGACACTGACCTCATCTAACCCTGAATAACCATACATGGAGAAGACTGGATCATCACTTAGATCTGCATATGGAGCCAGCCAGCAACTCTATATCTGACCTCAAACCTTTAGATCTCCATATATGGAGTTGACCTGACATTCCATATGTTGATCCTTCCCCACCTGTCCTTCCTGTTCTGACATTCCGTATGTTGATGTGACCTCATCAAACCTATACACCCGAGACACGCTCCATATATGGCCAGTACATAATTAATTCCATAATTGATCTGACCCTGCATGCAAAAGCGCCAGCGCTCGCCCAGAAGTCTGCCGTAACTCAGGCGGATCGCCCTCAGGGCGTCTTACTGGTCTTGTGTGTGTCTGTGTGTGTTTGTGTTGTTGTGCGTGCGTGCGTGTTTACAGGTGGTGATTAAGTATGTCCCCTATGTCGGAGACAGCAAGCGTGCCATGGATGAATACACCTCTGAAATCATGATGGGAGGGACCAACACCATTGTACTGCACAACACCTGTGAGGTTAGTGCTCATAAATGTTCACATGTCTATGAATGTAGAAGCATCTGTACTATATGTATCTGTGAAATGTGTGCATACATGAATTTCCAACTTGCCATCCCGCGGTAATTATGTAATATTCCGTTTCCAGTCCAGTTCCAGTCCAGTTTCCATTTTGTGTGGAACTTTATATGGACAGTTGGGCACCTCATATAATTGATGAATTACCCACTGAGCTCACGTGGGAGTATGCCAATTCAGATTTTTTTTTAACAGTTTTTGCTGAGGACGTGTGTAGATGTCCTGGGAATCGAAACCACTGGGGTCCTTAGGTCTTTTTTATTGATGTTAAAAAAAATGTTTGGTGTGATTATTCCGTTCATTTCATGAGTTATTTCTTTATCCAGCACCCATCAGATTTGGTATTGCGATGTGCCTTTCTTTTCTTATCGATTATCCGTGAACCACACTTTCAGCAATAATTTGAGGAGATTATTCATAACCACATTGTGTGGGAAAACATTAATATGGTGGCCCTGCTTGGGTGCCCGTCCATAAAAGAAAGAAATGTGCACTGACATTTTTGCATTAATTTCACTACACCATCCATTTGAAATGCTGGAAGATGGAAACCGCACATTGAAAGACAAATTACAGATACAATTACTGAGCATTTGATTATCATCAGAGCACACTGTCAGTGCACTGTGCACTGAATTATATTAGCTTGGAATTTTTACTTGACAAGTTTCACTCTGGACAAAAATTATAACAACATATTGTACATTACAAGACGTCCTGACTCCCCCAGTTATCGTTAGTCCTGTAGCTTAGTTTCAGTATCAAACCTATTATTTAAAACCTAGTATTTTTACATGCTTTTTAATGTGATAATAAACGTGATCTTACTGCCTTATGTACTGCATTCTCAAATGTTCTGCAACAATTTTCCACACTCACTCACTCACTGTGCCTTTTGTCCTATAAGGATTCACTGTTAGCCAGTCCAATCATTCTGGACCTGGTGATTCTGACAGAGCTGTGTCAGCGGATCACCATCCGTCCCCAGGGAGAGGAAGACTTCCAGTCCTTCCACAGTGTCCTGGCCCTGCTCTCTTACCTCTGCAAGGCTCCCCTGATCCCCGCCGGGGCCCCGCTGGTCAACGCTTTATTCCGTCAGAGAGCCTGCATAGAGAACATAATGAGGTTTGAGATAGCACTACTGTGGGGTGTTGGGTTTACTGTAGATGCATATACTGTAGTGTAGGCTACATGCTTTCCCCTGCTGCTTATAGTAGGCTACCGTATAGGTTCACAAGCAGTGAACCAAATAAATCTAAATATGTATTTTTTATCGTGTTATTAATACCTTTTTTGAAGATGAAGTTTTGGGTATTTATGCTTTATTTATAGGGAAGACGGTGTAGGGAAGAAAGGGGGGATAAGGTGAAATTTGTTTCTTCCCATAAGATACTCAAATACTGTAAATTGTGTCTTGTGTCCAGGGCAGTGCTGGTGCTAGGATGAAATGACAGGGAAGTTGCTATACTTATGTGTCAGGACTCACTAAGCCTTGCCGGCAAGAGCATGTCGCAGGGACTTGCCAATCCAACCCTTGATGCTGAATGCCAATTGTTAGTCATTGGATCCCATGTTTTAAAGTATTTGGTACTATATGACATGGCTGGGGATTGAACCCCAACCTCCCAAACTCAGAAATATGTATAGCTTTGAACCCACAGTAATAGGAAACTCTGTGAGGTAGAGATGACACACGTTTGAATTATAATGCGGATTGCCTCCTTTTTGTTGGTTCCAGAGCTTGCCTCGGACTCCCCCCGCAGAGCAACATGCATCTTGAGCACAAGCTGCAAAGAAGCTTCCTGCCTCATCACAGCAAACTCATCCATGGTGCAGAGACAGAAAAGGCCCTCATCAATGGTTTCCATTTACCTCAGGAGAATGGAGTTGGTGTACATGTCATTGAGGCAACAAAAGTTTAATCACTGCAGATGACCTTACTTGCCCTTGATATAAAGCGAAAGTACATCCATCTATCTATCTATCTATCTATCTATCTATCTATCTATCTATCTATCTATCTATCTATCTATCTATCTATCTATCTATCTATCTATCTATCTATCTATCTATCTTCTATCTGTCTGTCTGTCTGTCTGTCTGTCTGTCTGTCTGTCTGTCTGTCTGTCTGTCTGTCTGTATGTCTGTCTGTCTACAAATGTAGTTGTCTTCTATAAGTGACTGTTACACAAAAATATTTAGTGTATTCTGTGTTTATTAGAATGTTATATATCTTTTTTGGACAGGCTTTTAATTATGGGCGTGTTCGGAAATACCGCACCGGCACCGGGCGTCGGCGCGCAGCTGTTAGTTTACATACACTATACACGTGCAGCCAGTGCCAGTGGCTCAGTGTGCGCTATTTACGAATATGCTCAATATGAAAAAACAAATAGCCTAAACAAAACACTTAAACTACTTGAATATTCTGTGAAACCAGCAGTGGTATTTATGGTTGATAATAAACTGTATTTGCTAAATTACTTTTTTGTAATTATTTTATTACTGTATTGCTACATGCTTTCTAGCTTGCTTCACATAACGCACGCGCACGCACACACTCACACGCACGCACGCACACACACACGCACACAACGACCGCGCACATTCGTCAGACGGCGTCCTTAGCAACCATGCAGGCACTGTGTCAGTGTTGGAATCAAGTTATCCTTGTTTCTAAATGATCAGATATTTATCATCATATACGGAGTCATATACGATTTATTCGACACTTAGTAGGCCTCGGTAAACGGCAATGGACCAGCGTGATCATCAACAGAATCAGAAACGACTACGTTTTCCGAACGGAGCCCCGGTTCAGCAGGAGGGACCGTATGAATCACTTCCGTTGCCGTTTCTTCCCAGTTCCCAGCATCCTAGCAATGGCGGAGAAGCGCAGGTCCGGTGTTACTTCGGGGGTGATGTCTGAAGTCAAAACGACCAAATCAGAAACCGAGAGGGACGTTCTCTCGCATATGGGTGTGGGGGAGCTACTTCGGGGTGCCCTGTTGAAGCTGGTCGAGTCCAGATCGGATGACCCAATTGGGTTTTTAGCCGACCACTTTTGCAACCTCGCCTCTGTGACAGAGAACGGTGCGGTTGGGTGTAGTGATGGAGATCAGCCGAACGGCGGCGCACAAGAGCAGCAGTATCTCAACAGAGCACTGTGGCACCTGCGGCTTGCGCATCACTCGCAAAGGTCTGTTCAAATGTAGATGTACCGTTAGCTCCTCTAGCCTCACGATCACAAATTGCTCCCGATGTGCTGGTTGATTCCTTGCATGGCTTCTGCTGCAATCGGTGTATATCGTGTATGAAAGATGTGTGTGAATGTAATGCACTATGTAAAGCGCCTTGGACAAAGACGCTATATAAATGCACCATTTACCAATTAAAATACTCTGAAGTGGCTGCAGTGCAGACAAAATATTTTGAAAGCAAGTGAGGATATGTCTGTTGCAGCCTACACTGAAAATGTGTGACAATTTAATTAATAGATTTATCTGTGTATATAGTGCACTGCACACACGATTAGGGGTAATGTTAGCAGTGAAAGGCTGTTTCTTATACCTCTATCATTTATTGTACTTTTCTCTTTCTCTTTATTGTACTTCTCATTTATTATCTCAAGATCTGCCTTCAGCAATAATGTGCGTGTGGCCTATGACATCCTGGCTCAGACTGGTCCCCAGAGATGGCTAAGTATGCAGGCTCCTGAGGGCCCTGATGGCCCCGAGGTCTCCAGTACTAACAGCGTCGCAGGCGGTGGGGTGAGAGGTGGCCTCTATTCCCAGACACTCCAGTGCTTGTGCAGTGAAGGCGGGGTCCCTGCGTCTACCTCTGCTCCTCTCCTCCGACGCCTCCACTGCCAAGACCACGAAGCCGTCCCCTACGATGTCTTCCGTCATGGTGTGCTCACGTGTGCCGTATTCTCAGACTATATACGCCAGGCACAGAGACTTTATGCTGAGGTGTGTTGCCCTGATGAGGGGCCTGCGGGTCGGGCACTTTGCATGGCTGTACTGGGGACCCTCCAGGAAGCTCTGGAGACCTCCCAGGGCTGTGATACGAACCGCAGTGCTAATGCCAACACTAAAGCCAATCCCTGTCTGGAGACTAACCTGAAGGCGAACCGCTATCTGGAGGCCAGTGCTAAAATATCTCCCTGCAAGCTGGCCCAGGCAATGGCTGGAGCCCAGACAGGGGGGCCAGGTGGAAATATGGATGCAAAAGAGTTTGAGAATGCCGCGGCAGAGCTCTTTATCACCAGAGTTAAAGTTGTGTCCTAGTCTTAATTTGACTATGTAGTAGCTATATGTAATGTATTCTCATCACTTAGTTTAACTAGTAAAAAGCGTTTGGCCCCATCATACTTCTAATAGTAAGATAAGATGTGACCTAGCAAACGATTGGTTCCTCTCTGATTAGACAAAGTTATAATTATGAATGTATTTATGTATTTAAAATAATAAACAAGCATATAATGGAATGATGCATCCATGATTTCTAAATGAGGGGAACAATAACACAGCCTGCCCCAGTTATGAGACTGAACATTGGCGAGAAACAATAATTTAAATCTGACATTAAATATACACAGATTCACAAGGATAAATTAAATAAGATGGTAACTGTGGAAATTCAATTATAATTCAATTATAATATAATATGTTTATTATTGTTTAATATGTTTATTATAAAAATATTTAACATATAATTATTATAAAGCTATATAATGTGTTTGTAATGTGTAACATAAATGCACATCAAAGACAAACATTGTATGAGTTTGCAGTGTAATTTGTTTGTAATTTGTTAAGTTGCTCCTGGATGTATTGGTATGGCAACACAAGCCAGAGATTTTAATGCTGTCTCTAACTTTTAATTGCATGGCTAAGTTGAAAATGCATTGGGGGGATAATAAATGAAAGCCTTCCATCCTTTTTAATGGGCTGTAAGTCTGTCATTTCTTATGCAAAGTTTTTTTGCATAAGAAATAAAGGCCCCAAAGACATAAACATGAGGCCCACAAGAGTTTAATTCCAATTATCACTGTGAAAAATTATGACTCTTTGATGTGATGTGGAGAAGAGCCATATGGTCAGTAGGTGAGTACTTTTGGACGGAAAGCCTAGTGACACGAGGTTAGTAGGTGAGCTGCCATTTTAATTTGATGAGCACTGCAGCCTAATTTTAAAGTTGCAATGATGTTCTACAAGCACATCTCTCCAGGTCAAGCAAGGTTTCCTTCAAATCCTAGATACCTGGGATGTGCCTGTGTGCTTCCCCCGGCCACCACCATGGTCTAAATGTGTCAATGAGAGTAGCTCGGAGCTAATGAAGGCTCAGAGTAGACTAATTTATCTGTATGTTAATTCAAATAGTACTTCTGAAGTGGTTGAAGATAGTCAACCACTCAGAGACTGTCTATCTTCAACCACTTCAGAAGTACTATTTTAAATAACATACAGATTTATTTTAACATAAAATCATACAAATAACATAACACTCCAAGCGTCAGCAAAATGTATATTGCTATGATACTGTGATGCTAGATATTGTAATACTTGTGTCTATGATGTGATTCCAGCCGCTAGGTGGCAGCACCACACTTTGGGATTGTGGGTGAGTCCAACAGACAAACGAGAACAGCGGAAAACAACATGTCAACAAAGCGCTTGCTATTAATCACCTTTGGGCCATAAATACATGTTTATATTGCTGCCAATTGGTAGACGAAATGGAAACAGAAGATAGGCTTCGGTCTCTAATGTTCCTAACGACTTATCTGCTCCTGAAACGTAGAAGAGATGTAAACAATGCTAACATTCAGAGACGCAATGAGATAGAACGTCGCATCCGTCATAGACAGTACTTTTTCCAGAGACAGAGGAGGATGCTCATGGTGAGTGAGACAAAATCTCTCTCTCTCTCTCTCTCTCTCTCTCTCTCTCTCTCTCTCTCTCCCCCTCCCCCACTGGTTATATCCTAAGTTATAACGTATAACCATTGCTATAGAGGAGTCTGTGTCCTCTGTTTATTAAAGGAGCATTCAGTGATGTGGGTGATTTGGAAAAACAAAACAAAACGGTAACAAGATGTGGGGTGACACGCAACAGGCCAACAGCATGTGCACCATGGCCCGCCCCCACTTGATCATGAACGTCACGAGGAAGGCCCCTCTCATCCTGATTCGATGAAGGCTTTTCTCACCTGCCACCAAAACTAGGGTTGTTGTTTGTTTGTTTTTACGCCAGGGGCTCACTGGGGACAGGGAGGAACTCCTTATAGTCAGCACACTCTATAGTAGGGGAGGATTATCCAAAAAAGAGGGAAAAAGTGATATTTGAATTAAGTGAAATCACTGAATATACCTTAAAGAGCTGGAGAGACAGTGACAGCGTTACTGAACAAAGAACAAACACACTATACTATAGCGTGTTTGTTCTTGCTTCATGTCCGAATTTATAGCTTTAACTTTTTCACAAAACATTTTAACCAAACAATACCACATAACATAACACTTATTCTACCTATATGTTTTTGACCCACAACATAGCCTTCTAAACAACTGTAAGGAACTATAAGTTGATAGATCACAGATTTGTGTTTTTTCTGTCCCAAGGTGATGATAGCCGGAGGGCTTCACTCCAATGCCAGCATCCGCACCCGGCCATGGACCACCACTCAAAGCACTGATTGGTGGGAGCGGGTGGTGATGACAGAATTCGAGCCTTCCGATTGGCTGGATAAGTTCCGCATGAGCAAGGAGACTTTCTTCTACCTGTGTGAAAAACTCAGGCCCCGCCTCGCTCGACAGGACACCAGCTTCCGTCTGGCATTACCCGTGGAGAAACGTGTTGCCGTCGCTCTGTGGCGACTGGCATCTAACATTGAGTACCGCACAATTAGCAGCCTGTTTGGTGTGGGTAAATCCACTGTGTGTAGGTGTGTGAGAGACCTATGTCATGCCATAGTGGCACTCCTCAGCCCAGTGTACTTGCGGCCCCCCAATGATCAGGAGCTTGAGGATTCATCCCAGTTCTTCCTCTCCCACTGTGGTTTTCCTCACTGTGTGGCTGCTGTGGCCACACTGCACATAGCCATCATCACGCCATCAGCCAACGTGTCTGACTATGCCAACCCTGCTGGCTGGCTCTCGGTGCTGTCTCAGGTGAGAGATGACACCCACTTAATGACGATATTCACACGGCCACTGGGCGGTCAAAAGTGTACCTCAACACATATCTTCTTTTTTTTTTCCCTTTTTTTGGGGGGGAGCTTTTTCTGCCTTTATTAATAGGTTGAAAGTAACTGACAGGAAATGGGGAGAGAGGTGGGGGAAGACATGAGGCAAAGGCAGTCGGGATCGGGAGTCAAACCTGCGGCACGCCATCAGACCGCTGGCTGAGGTGCCCAGACGGTTGAGCTAACCGTCCGGGTCATCAACACATATCTTGACAGTTGACATAGTCTTTGTTTGTTAGCATTACACATTACCTTTTAATGCATTTAGCAGACAACATTATTCAGTCATGTAATTTGACAGATTATTGCTTTCTGTCCCTCTGATGGTTCAGGTGTCTGTCAATGGACTGGGGCAATTCTGGGATGTGTGCGCCAGTTTCCCTGGTGGTACAGAGCCCACAGACATCCTTCAAAACTCAACACTGTGGGCGACAGCATCAGAAGGTGGACTGAGTCCTGACCCTCCCCGTCTCTTCAATGGCAAACCACTCAGGTATGGGTAAGCGTTTTTAAAATTGCCCAGGTGGGAATTATTTTAGAACCCTGTGTGTAATACCAAAGTTGTGCTTCGTTTGTGTCCCTGTCCCAACTCCAAGGTTTGCTAATACACACTAAGATTGTGTTACTGCATTTAGACCATACAACAGACATCACTGAATATGTAGGGGTCCAAGCACCACAGGTGACCACAGGTGTCAATATGCGCCAGAGAAAATATGTACAGATACCAATTTGTTTTGAGTTTTGGACAGTTTGGAGTTTTGGACAGTTGTAGCAAAAAGTGTATTTTTTCTGGCCTGGCGGAGACGAAGATTCAGATAGACACGTCACCTTTGGTCAGGAGGACAAATCTATCTACATGATCTTTTAATAATCGGATGAATCTAGTTTTGCAATACCCTCCATTGACTTCCTACTCATCCAATTTACATTTGCGATCTGATGGTATTAAACAACCTTAAACTCACCAACATTTCAGCTCTAGGCCAAGCTTGAATGATCCTCTTTCAAACTGCAAAGCGTTTGTTTCATAAAAATCCACCGTAGACATGATATGAGCTACTTTCTGTCAAGAAAGTAGCTCATAACATGTCTACGGTGGATTTTTATGAAACAAGCGCTTTGCAGTTCGAAAGAGGATAATTCAAGCTTGGCCTAGAGCTGAAATATTGGTGAGATTTGTGACCTGCTGTGATAAGAGAAGGATATCAAAT
>OOFJ01118029.1:2286-22723 GCA_900323375.1 Benthosema glaciale | reverse complement strand
AATTAATAGAAAAGGTAATCAATAGACAAGAAGATAATCAATATTTTCAGCACTAGATGAGAGGCGAGATTAAGTGAATTCCCGAGGCTGAGTCTGTATTGAAAGGTCATCGGCTCTCCTATGCTGTGGTTTAGCAGCATGCGGCTGCCTGGGAGTCTGCCTGACACCTTGGCGAGGTGCTGCCGTTGCTGCATTGAAGAAGCATTCACAGCAGCTACTGATGAATAGTTGATGAGCAGCTTCTGTGCAGAAATCGCTGGAGTAAATCAATTCTCAAAGCAACCGATACGCTCTTGAAATATAATTGAAATGGATGTTGTCTGTATATGGACTGCATGGACAATGAATGAAAGTCCTAAAACCTAAAAAGAAAATATATATAACTATAACACACCTAGCCCTATAAGCCTAGCATACACACGAGGATACATAGGGTTACATTTAGACATATAGTACAAATGTAAGTCGTGACATGCTGTACATTTATTACATTCACACTTAGTTGATGTTCTTTCAATCCAAAGTGAAGTATATACAGTAGTACTACAGGCATGTAGGGTTGTTAGATACGCATCATGCTGAAGGCCAGTTTGGCAGAGAACATGGTTATTGACAGACATTCTGTGTGTGTAATGCTCGTCTTGGTCTGACATGGACCGAGCAATTCCAGCAGCTAAAGCGTCTGAATTCATGTCAGCTTACAGTATCTCGTCAGAGAACAAGTCAGTTAAACCTCTGATTGGCTGGACTATAACGATCATGGTCATGTCACGTGTTTGTCACACACCTGTTTTTTCCTGTAACGCTTCAATAGTTATTATGCCACAGGCGTTAGATATCTATCTAAATAATTGTGTGGCTACTGCAAGACTAATCATGTCTTGAATGACAAGTTATGATTCATAATATCCAGGATAGGAGAGTTCAAAATAACATTTCAAATAATAGTAAACATTTTGTGGCCATGAACTGGATGACTGATTGTTTGTACTCCAGGCTATACAGTAGATCTCCATATGGCTGAAATCATGAAGAATTGGTTAAATAACACAGTATTCTTCGGTTACAAGTGTTCTTTGTGACATACTTTCAGAACATGCAGTGGCCCCCTTTTGGGCCCCTACTCATTGGCGGAGAAACTCTGTGTGAAGGTGTTCAGCAAAGTGCTTGGCTCCAGCTGGAGTGACGTTTGCTAACAGGTGTGTTTGTGAGAAGTTGGTCTACAGTATACAAGATCAAGTGGGAGGTTTCTAGTTAGTAAATAATGGTGTATTTAGGTGACGGATGCAGCACAGGCTGCATGGACACAAAAACAAGTTTCTAAAAGTAGCAAGAGCACTCCTTATAGTTTAGTTCTCTTTCACATCACCGTTTTACCTAGGTCGGCCAATTCTTTTATAACTTGTTTTTGTACTTTTTTTTAAAAAACATGTTTATTTCATGTATTGTGTAATAATGTAAGACTACTAGACCAGTAGCTATAATACAGGTTAAATAACTCGTACCTGTTGCGTATCCACATGCTAAATAATATAAATCAGTGCATTGTGGAATTGCATAGCTTTTGGATTAAAATGTATGTAATGCAGTGATACTACTTGAAGTGGAAATGCAATTGTTTTTTTATTTTTTTGTGTGAATGTGTGAGGAATAAAAACATTTTCTTCTTACTGTAAAACACAGTTGAGACTAGTCTGGTTCCACTGACTTTGAAATAGTCCTCTAGGCCTACTCCCCTGAACGTCAAGACCAAGTTTCACATCTTTTTTTAGTCTAACCTAAAGGTCATGGGAGCCATTCGGAATTCTCTGCCCATCAGATAACCCTGAATATTAATTAAACAAGAAAATCAATAACTCATGGAGTCTTTGAAGGCCACTGTCAAAAGGTTCCTAACCATTGCGACACTCTACTGTACGTGACACTGACACTTCCGAATGTTTAGCTGTAATAATCTTTAGCTTCGAATGGGTTCATAATGTCGTCGAAGACTTCTCATGCTGCTCTCAGGGGGAAAAAGAAAGAAAGAAATTGATTTAAATATTTAATTATAGATAACGTGCTGATGTGAAGGGGGGGGGGGGGACTGCAGCCCAAGATAGCAGCAAATTACTGAATGATTAAAAAGCCAGAGTATAGACCTCCCCTATGCCTCCTCATAGGACGTGATTTCCAAAGGCCTGGTCAACACAAACACGGTGAGGTGCAGTCAGGTGGGGGTGAAAATGGAGAAGTCGTATTTCAAGCAAGGTAGCACTTTTCTGTCCTGATGATAGATACCTAGCAACATAATGCCAAGGTCTTAGGGGCTTTAAAAATCATCGGCTCACTGTAGCATTGATTCATGGCTTTCTGCTGGTTTGCCAATATGCCTATAATGTTGACCCAAATGACAAGCAATTGCAAAATGTTGTGAAGTAAATGTTCAGGGTAGGGTTTGCGAACGGGCATCCGTCTTTATCAATACCCAACTGAGATTAGTCTTTCATCGTACTCTGCGATTATTCAGCTGCGACTGCCAAGTACTGTATGCTTGTGCCAACACTGCTGCCAGTTGGCCAACTGTGTTTTTGTCCATTTGTATGACCACGACTGACGCTCCTTTCAGTTTACATAATGCAAGCATGTGGGAGTGTGTGTGTGTGTGTGTTACTCAAGGGTACTTTGACAAGACGTGTGACTAGTGGGGACTGAACTTGAACCCTATCTGTTACACGACTGTCACACTAATGATGAGACCAGGGGACTTCTTACACACTTCTTTTGTCCTGAGGAAGACTGTGTGCATAAAGTTGACTCCTTTTTTCCCTGTAATATTTCCGAATGCCCTTCCTTCCACTTTATGTTCATGAGCGGCACTCAGTCACACAACACCAACAAACCACGGTTTCTAGCAGCTCTAAAAAACATAATTTCAGGCCCGAATGCAACAAACAAAATAACACTTGGAAGGAAGCTTACAGATAATGATGATGGCGTCCATGGTATAGGCTGTCGATGGTTAAAACGACAATGTTTCCACTCAAATTAACAGTTAAAAAGTGTTTTTTTTCCCCCCTTTCAAAATAATATATATCTTTAAAGCCAGACGAAGTATTATCAGCTTACATCTAACATGGAGAAAGGGGGCTTCCCTGTATGACGAGAGACAAGCCACAATCCAAATGGAAGTGACTTGAACAGATGTACTCCAGTAATCCTGTGCGTGTCTGCTGTTCTGTGCAGCGACTGTGGTGTTTGAGTGGTATTTACATAGCTCTGGGTCTCTGGGGCACAGAGTGCAACAACTGCTCTGACATTCCAAAATGTACTCATCCTGCTCAGGCTTTTGGGTTGTTTCTGCACTCGTCGCCGATCCTGATCATATACTGCCTCATTGTGGTGGAAACTACATTCTTCAGTGGGATTAAAAAGGACACAGTGGATTTCCTCTGGTTCTGAAGGGTTTTCATGTGAAGGAGCCCCAAAATTGATATTGTTGCTTTGAGGTGGAAACCTTGTATGTCCAAAACTGTTACTTTAAGAAAATGTAAAAAGGGACGTGCGTTTCAAAATGGATCCAATGTAGTTTTTAGTTATTTAGTTGCAATAGTTATAATGTTTCAAAAATAGCTAAAATGGCTGATCTACAAGGTGCTTGGAGATGAGATGTTTTGCTACTTTTATGTGACACTATTTTACGATAAAGTACAGAACATTAATTTATGAAAAAAAAACATTAAAAGATTAAATATGGAGATACAAGGTTTTTGCGACGATATGAATTCCCCCCCTGTGAAACGATTTGGTGCCAGGCAGGGACTCCAGTAAGAGAGGATTTGTGTCAGAATTATTCCACAATCCAAGATTTTCAGAAGTTTTCTAGCTAGATCAGCCATTTCCAAATTGCTAATCTAATAAGGTTACAGTGGTTCAACTGTTCCTCATTTTTCTGGGGAGCCCTGGAACCCCCTCAAATGCCCCTGGAGGGTGCCAGACCCCACTTTGTGATTTTTAAAAGACGTCCTCTGCTCTAGCATGTTGTGCACCTAAAATAGCTGATCTACAAGTTCACAATTACATTGCACCGCAGCAGCGGTGATGCAGTATGAGCTTGCATAGATCTATTTTAAGGTGACATCAGCATGCAACAAAGCATACAGCATGCAACAAATACTCTTGACGTATTTGCATGTTTGCGTTAATGCTGCTATAAAAGAAAAGCAATACACTGTGCTCATAACGAGCCAGGCATTAACACAGAAAGCGGAAGAGAGGTTACTGCTATTGCCACGTGCCGCTCAGCTTGCACTGACCAGAGTAATCTACTGTAGTAAGAGAGTGGCGACACGCTTTTATAGTGGGGCGCTATGGGCTATAGTTCCAAACATTGGAACTATCCCTTTGAGATAGAATGAGCACTTTCGCATTCCATTGTTACAATGACAATCAACGCTACTGTCGGCACTCACTCTCTTACTAGATTACTCTGGCACTGACCACTCGACAATCTGCACGGCAAGGTGCCGCCTTACCACATCCATTGTGAACAGCCCGAAAGGGCCTTCGCCAAAAGACTACTATAAGTAATGAGGTAATCTGCTTTGAATGCAGAATTTCTTAGAATGACTTGTCAGTCATTAAGGATGGTCTTGTTGTTGTCATTGTGTTTCTGTTGTGTAATTTACAGCAGTTTATCCAATGTTGATACTCAAGCCATGAAAGATAGACATTACCAGTGGGAAGGCCTGGCGTTTTGAATCAATGTATGTTTCATAATGGAGAGGTCTTAGGTTCAAGCCTCACTGTCCCCCATGTATCTTGTCGAAGTTTCCTTGAGCAAGACACTGAGAGCCTTGCCTATTCAGTCATTGTACAGACATATTCAAATCATCACGACGGTGTTGCACGTTGAAAATAGACATACAAGCTCACAATGCGTTGCATACACCATGCCTCGTTAGCTTGTAGGTCTGCTATATTTTCCGTGCGTGACAATGGTTTAAGCCTAATTTATGCTTCATCGCATTACACTCTGGATATGAGTATCAGTTAAGCCTGATTTAAACCTGGTTGCGCATTGTGTCTCGCATTGAATATAGCCAATCTGAAAGCTCACAACATGTCGCAGCGTGATGCTCGGTGAAAAACACAGGCACGCAACTAAGTATTAAATCAGCTGTTATATGTGTGGGGTCTGAATGAGGATTGTATGTGTTTGTTTCGAAAACAAACCTTGCACAAGGCACACAAGTGCTCCTGATGAGCAGGTTGGTGCCTTGCATGGTTTCCTCTACCATTGGTGTGAATGTGTGAGTGTGAGTGGCTGAATGTACCATACACATTGTAAAGCGCTTTGGTTAATGACACTATAAATGCACTATTTTCCATTTATCTTAAACTATCGGGCGAAGGCATTTAAGCTGATTTTGGTCAAGAAAGTACAATCCTATTCCTAGCGTCCCTATTTTATGGCGAACATTTAATATTTGCCGTAGGGATGCCAGGGTTCTTGTGATTAAACCATTTCCCTCTATCTCACTGCCATCTGTGTTTTGACAGTTGAAATGAATGAAAGGGGCGAAAGGTAAAGCAGCACTATAGTGAGCAAGCACACAGAGCAACATGATTGGATGGGGTCTAACGACAGCATGACTTTCCTGTGGATCTCTGTCTGACGTCAAATGGCCAGTCTATGCCATGACGTCAGTCCTAAGGATATCAGTGTTATGATGTCAATGCGGCGGCGAGAGACAAAGGTTCAGTCTAATTCAGCCTCAAATTACTTCCAGCATAAAATTTCAAGTTCTAAGAAGAAGCAAAGAATTCCCAATAGGCCTATGTGAAAAAATATAGATATTCTGCCACTTGTGGGCCAACTCGCAGCGTGCAAAATAAATCTGGCACTGATTGGTCTAGCGGTTTATGGGATTAGCCCCAGACAGACAGACAGACAGACAGACAGACAGACAGACAGACAGACAGACACCCTCTTCTGCACGGTTTGCCCATTAGGTGCCACGCCATGAAACTTAACTTGCTTATGATTTATTGTGGAAGGGGTGAACGTACAGTAAGACCAGAGCCAAATAGTAGAGAGTAGACGCAGGTTATTGGAGCTCCGGGAGGCCATAATACACTGTAGACCTAATCACATGCTAATCACTTGCACTCTAGAGCAGTGGTTCTCAAAGTTGTTTCATTTCAAGGGCCCCCATAAATCGGAGTGTAAAAATGTACCCATTTGTACAGTCTCTGACCTCTACAGACCTGTAAGGGTCTATTTGGACCCCCTCAAGGAACTCTGCGGGTCACTGGACTCCACTCTGAGAACCACTGTACTAGCCCATTTAGACATGAGGCCTGATTCTAAAAAACGCCTTCTAAAACCTAACCTAAGGTTTTCTGCAAACCTTCAAATTCTTATTAAAACGACGTATAGGTTATACACCCGGTCTAAATGCGATAAAGAGAAAACTGAAATCAACATTGCATTACACCATAGATTCTCAATGTGGGGGTCCTTGGGTGGGTTACAGGGGGTCCCTAGCTAAACGGTTGGTAGTTATTAGGAATCAAAATGGGTGTACAAAATGAACATGCTCATTCCTAACGGGATCTTACTGTGTAGACTGGGGTGCTAGACATGAAAAGAAGAAAAAATAAAATTGTGGTCTGATGCGTGTCAAACTTTGAGTTCTGGACATTTAAAACAGTGACAAAAAATGATGAACGTAGGCAGAGAGCATC
Source organism: Benthosema glaciale (assembly GCA_900323375.1). Taxonomy (NCBI): domain Eukaryota; kingdom Metazoa; phylum Chordata; class Actinopteri; order Myctophiformes; family Myctophidae; genus Benthosema; species Benthosema glaciale. The sequence goes on along the minus strand of OOFJ01118029.1, from coordinate 15,994 downwards.
TAAAACATGCTGAACATTTTACTTTTACTAGTTTCCTCATGTGCAGGGGACGCGTTGCTTTACTCCCCTCCATCCTGGGAGGATTAAAGCAGGGATTAAATCTGAACTGTCTCTGACTGTCTGACCCTCTGCCTGCTACGTGTGCTCACACTGTACCTGAATGATCCTCCCGCTGCTCAGACACTTTCTGTTTTAGAGGAGAGTCAAGGACACCTGGCTTCTCTTTGACCTTTGCTCTACACCGAGACGGACAACAGGACAGCTGAGCAGCACATTCAAATCCACGATTGTCCTCCTAACCACTTTGACATCACAACGTCTCTACACTGTATAATCCTGAATGTTCGTTGAACTCAGAGAGAGTATACAAATACATTTGCACATTTCCTTGAGTTATGAGTTAATAAATAAAACACTGAACATCTTAGGGAATGGGTAAAGGTCCAAGGATAGGAAATGTTACTGTATATGCCAGCGATTTCACTTCCTTGTTGTAAACAAGCATCATTTCTTTGAACAATTTGCCAGTTGACGGTCCTTGTCCTTGTCCAACAATTCACAGGAAAGCCTGGACTGTGCACTTTGTGTTTGAAGGGGGCACAACTTACAATAATATGGCAGCGTCTACTAATGATGTGGATTCATGTGCCTGTCTATGAAGTATCTGTGACATTAGGACTCCATATTGGGATTACAACGCGGTTCGCCCGGCATTGACTAACGTTCTTATTAAACTAGGAAGATGCAATCCTGGGGACTTGCGAGTGTGGTTGCCCATCTTACATTACAATATATTACATCTTACAATATATTGTGATTTTACAGACTCATATATTGTCGGTATATTGTCCAATCATGAACACAAACAAGTGCATCCTGTGGAATTATAGGCAGGGGGTGTAATGGTCGTCCAATCAGAGGAGAGAGGAAAGAAAGACGAATAACAATTGTCTGTTTGCCTATCAGAAACCACACCAATGTAAGTTAAATATTTGAAACAATATAAAATATTACTGTGAAAAAGGATTCAGATTGGCAGAGTCACAAACAGACTAAAAATATCCAAGTTACATGAAACGGAACTGGCAACTTATTTCTCAACAGAAACAGAAAATAAAAAAACGTATCATTTTACAGCCGTGTTATATTATTACATATTAAATATATTTTGGCTGCCTATATTCTGGGCAGTACTCTAGTGATCTCATTAATGCCAATGGGCCACATTGTTGAACTACAGCATGGAAATGTATAATCATGCTAAGCATTGCTTTGGTGTGTATGAAAGCAAAAGGTTATTTTTTAACAGACATATGAGATCACGGAAAATATCCTTCACAGAGGAGTAGTTAAACCATTCATAGAGAGCTAAACTGGTAGCACTTTACTTTATGGCGCTGCAAATTAGAGCAGAATTAGTGAAGAATACAAGCGTGACTTTTGCGTTCCAAACAGGCTTGTAGAGTACTGGCAGCAGGGAAAGATCATATAAACAAACACAATTATAATATTTTAGTTAGAGACCAGAGGGAAAAAAAAATTCTAAGAACGAATGGGTGGTCAACTTCTTGGTATTTTCTGTTGTTGTTGGTGGTGTTGGTGTTGTTCACTGAGTAATACAATATAGGCATAAGAGATAAAACCCTTCTTTCTATATTGATGGGTAATTTCCCATTTCTTTAAATTCTGTCTGTCTATAGATCAGTGATTCTCAACCTTTTGAATTTCAAGGACCCTCTGTTTGATCTGCAATGGACCCCAATTTGAAACGGTTTTCGATCTCTGGGGTCCCCAGACCCCATGCTGAGAAGTGGAGTAGTGGATGCCAAGTGCTGCAGACATCAGACTTAAATGTTGGCCTTACTTTACAGACTTACTGTATCAGTCTATGAAATGAAATATTGATCGATCCTTAATTAGAGGCTTGTTTTTCAAGGTTCTTGAAGCGGCAGAGCTCAAGGACAGAAGGATGCAGATTCCAACACAAATGTGGAAAAAAGAATGAGACCAACAATGCACTCTTGTGAAAAAGTTACAAATCCTTTAATAGGTGGCTAATGCATTGCAAGAATAAAGACTCCACCTACGCGTTGCAGTAAAACTGCCTTCATCAGGGTGACAGTCAAGTTAAAGGCTTTTTAAACAAGAGTGCCTTATAGTCTCATCCTTTTTTGCATCAATTCTGTCACCCAGTTGTACCACCTTGTTGTAGATTTTGACTCCAGCCAAACAGATGTGCTCCTTCCTCTCGTTTCTCTTTTTTCTACAGGTGTGGGAAAAGGAAGGGAAGATCAATCAGTCTTTCAAAAGACTAACTGTACAAAAAGGTCTGAAAATACATGGAATACTAAAGGCTATTGTTTTTCAGAGGCAATACATCACTGCAACGGAAAAGAGTCTTTGGACATCTTGGAGTCTGTGCCCTACCTTGCAGTCACATTTCACTAAAGCACTTCAGACAACACGTTAAGGTTATTTGACCCCTGCATCAATTTCTGCACAACAAGTCTTTCTTTCACTGTCCATCATAATCTTCTTGGTGATTAAGAATAATTTAATGTACAATGTTGGCGTCTTAGTAAACAAACAAAGAATGCAATGCTGGACTAATAGTGCTGGACAAAACAAATATGACAACAATACCATAGGCATATACCCCTATGAAATATGTGCTTTTGTTGTTGCTTGCACTGTATCAGTGTTATTTGTCATTTTTTGTTGCTAATTGTCAGTGTTGCTTCAACTATACCATAAATCCAAGAACAGAATGATGGGGACAAGAATGCAGAAAGTTAATGCTGTTTTTGTATACTTTTGTAGGACTGTTAAAATGCCATTTACAGGACATCACGATCCATTAAACTACGGAGGAAATTAAACTGGTTTAATTTTGTTTTGATTGAATTCTATGAAAGCTCAATGAGTGTACCACGCTGGCTTTAATTATACAACAACTCCATCTACTCTGTCAGGAAACGGCACTGCGCTCCAATCAGCTGACCAAAACCTCTAATTAGCCACCTTCTCTGTCAAACTTTGCCTGGAAGTAAGAAATATAGGCATACGCGAGACTTTACGGTGCCAGCCTCTTTCTATCATCATAATAATAGCCTGTATAACGGCATGTCCCCTGAAATGACAGGGAAACTTTTTGGCAAGAAAGATCATACCGTAATTGGACAGGTAAATGAGGGAGCAATCACAGAAAATGGCCCTGTACCTATTGTAGTACATCCTCTGCATGTCGCTGCTGTCGGGTGGATATATCTTTGATGTGCAAAACCTTAACTTTTCAGGAGATGTAAAAACATATATATTACCGGTGTTCCAATCGATCCAATGTAGTTACAGTATAGTCACGAGCTCCTGTTAATACTTGTACTCGCTGATTAAACCACAGACACAACACCTGGATGCAAAAGAACTTCCTCAAACTCAACTGCAATAAATCAGAAATCATTATTATCGGCCCCCAACTCCCTTAACCGCTCCACCCAGGACTTCTCACTCAACATCGATCGCTCCCTTGTCACAACCTCCACCCAACCTCCGCAACCTAGGTGTCATTTTAGACCCTATAGCCTTTAATTCCTCCCGTTCACGTAGTGAACCACATCACTAAAACAGCCTTCTTTGTTCTTTCGCCTCAGGAACATTGTCCTTCCCACCCAGGCATCTTCTCCTGCCGAAACACCAAACCACGCCACATTCCGGTTAGACTGGTGCAACAATATCCTCCATCCATGGCATCACGTCCAAAGCCCTCAATAGACTCCAATATGTTCAAAACTCTACGCGCTTGTAGATCGGCTATTGCACATTTTGTGCAACACTATTGTACGCCAAAGTATGGCATAATAAATGTATGAAGAAATATGAAACGTTATATGCAGATCCAAGGTTTGTGCCTGACAGCAACAATATTATGCATCAAATTTGCCTGTCAGAGCGAAGAACCAGTGTCAGAGCGGAGAACCAGTGTCCAGTGACCCAGGGAACAAAAAGAAGAATTCAGCTGAATCTTTACTGCAAAACCACAGATCCATTGTTACAAGTAGAGTTGTTCCGATCGGGCGAGTATGCCAGTCTTCCGATTCCGCAAATTCGGAAGACTTTATTACATGATAATGTAATTTACAGTAATCAATTATTTTGTATTTTCTACTGTTTTTCTTACTGTGCTATTTACATTATTATTTTATAAGCACTTTAACAATTATTAATGGAATTTATATTCTTTCCTCCTTTAAATTAAACTCATACTATCACTGTTAAAGTCCTGTCCCTGGACCCCACTTTGAGAACCACTGTCCTTAATTCATGTATTACACACTGGTATGGGATAAGTACTCTACCATATGCAAGCTATGGCTATCGGACTTGTTATCCAGAATAAAATAATTGCATAACTATGAGTATGACTAGTCAGAGTCGTTTAAGGTGACACTGCACAATGCACAGTACTCAAGTTGGAAATCTGGGACTGAGTTGACACGGTCTGCATCCAAATGATTCCTGATTCCTTTGGTTTCAATGGTTACGAGGCATCAACATTCAAGGCACATTGTGGTTGAGAGAAAGGGTTTTACTGTCATGAACTGTGTACTTTTATTGTGTAGTTGTGTCACTAGTGCTTCCTGTGTCTAGTTAGTCTATTTAAGCCTGTGTGTGTTCAGTATTCACTTGCCAGTTTATGTTATGGTGTGTCCAGCCCTGCATGTATGTCCTGTGTTGGTTAATAAATCTTCATTGAACTGTGGTTCTGCATTTGGGTCCAACACTGGTCTCATATCAATAACATTTACAGTGAAGATTGGGGTCACAGCGTTAAAACAAATTGTACTAAATGGGGGTCTGTGTGAGAATCACTGATTTCTAGCTGGTGTCCCTTATCCACAGTGACTTGCAGTTAATGAGCAGGGAGAGATTCGGTGCTTTGCTCAGGGACACGATGACAACATAGTGGATGCTGATGGTCACACATTGTTTGCTGCAAGAGACCGGCATGGACCTCTCAGTTATGGAGCCGTGTCTATAACAAGACCAGTCTGTCAAATCCTGAGTGTTCATTACACTCAGATAGTGTACAAAGCTAATTATTTAGCTAGGGGGAGTTCTAGGAGGGTTCTCAAAGTGGGGCCCTAGGGGGATTCTAGGGGTTCCCCCCACTAGGTTTTATAATATAGCACCGTCAGTTTAACCACTAACCCAACGTTGGTGAGTTGCGTTGTGAGCTTGTAGATCTGCTATTTTTGAGTACATATGTCCCTATGTCTGTCCCTATGTTGAGAGTACCAAATGTTTAATGTATCAACAAGGGGCGCTGTTTCACCAATACAAAGTACACACAGCACCACTCAGTTCACTTCACACCAATGGTGTTTTTCTTTTAATCATTTGGAATATTGTTTATATATTTTATATGGTATTTTCAGATGGGGAGCCGTGGCCATGGCCACACAAGGACCCACACTCATGTTGGGTCCTTGTCATCATGAAAAAGGTTTTAGAACCACTAAACTAGTAGGGACCACCTGGAATGCTCTTGGATTTTACCCACTCCTCATCACAGAGCCTGCTGGAGTGTACAAGTTAAAATTAAAACACCTCATTGTCTATGGCTAAAATGAGTTTCATGCAATTAATTTAGTAACACTTTCTATAATGCAGTATAGACTTCAAAGGGTTTGGTGCTTAGTCAACATAAAAGGAAGGCTACACCATATACAGCACTTCCATCGACCGTAGTACGTACATACATACATACATGCATATACGTATATAGTGAACTAAAATGAAGAAATACCTGTTTTTACTGTTTGGTTGGCTAAGTAGCTTATATTTAAAGAGAAAGCTGAGCCTTTTAAAACTGCACGGGAAGAGGAAATGAATCTGCCAATACAAAACAGATCACACACTAAATTCAATTGCTGTCACAGTTAATTTGAGAGTGATACTAATTGATTACTAATCAATTTATATTCATCGCTTTAAAAAAAATACCATAACATACCACTCTACTTCCTAGCAATCATTGATGTTACCCAATCAGTCAAACAGGCCCCAAAAGTGTCTCAGGAGATTATCTAACTTAACAGATCACAGTTAAAACAACTTCAATAAAGGAATATTATATTATTTAATAGGTAATTGTGTTATTTATTATGTAATCCTGATTTTGGGTTCTCAGTTTTAAACCTGGTGCGAGGAACCATTCATGTGTGCATCATATTTGAACAAACTTCTAACATTGCTCAAAAAAGTTTGTATTGCTCTTAATTACGCCCAATATTTAGACTTGTCTCCTTTATATGTGTGTGTGATTGACTAACCACCTGAACCCTAGCCCTGGTCCAGTGCATACAGCGAGACTCTCACTGACGCCCTGTGGGCCACGCCTCCGCTGCTCTCTAGCTAAATTTACCACTGTCGTGGAGGGTTTACAATTCCCTGAAAATAAACAAAACCAGGCACCCAGCTACTCACCGAAACAAGGTGAGTAGCTAAAGTATATTCTCAAAGCTGGGAAGCGTCTCAGTTCCCTAGCACTAAATGCACTATTTTTGTCATGAAATGAAATGCATCCAAGTGGATCGGCGCCGGCACAACGCGGAAATGCCACAGTGGAAGAAGTTACTCTGTCCGGCACATTGCTTTATTAAAATGGCCCAAAGTGCATTGTAGAGAGAAGCTGTGGTACTGAGACGCTTCCCAGCTTTGAGAATAGACTTTTACCAAGGTCAAGCAGGCTTTGTTTTGGTGAGTAGCTACGTCGTTTTGTTTATTTTCAGGGAATTCTAAACCCTTGCACGGCAGTGGGAAAACTGCTAGAGAGCAGTGGAGGCGAGCCCGGGCCCGGCAGGGCGTCAGTGAGAGACTCGCTGTACGCACTGGACCAGTGCTACCTGAACCCTAGCATCCCTATTATGGCGCTAACATTTGATGGAAATAGCTCACAAGCTTACAAGCTCACACTTGACTTATGAGCTTGTAGTTTGGCTAATTTTGGAGAAGAAATTTTAGGGATCCTTTTAGGGAAAGCAATATTTGTTCACACAATTAAAATATAGTCTCCACCATGGGATCTGTGGATAGACAAGAGCTAGGGGGGACCCCACCATCAAACTGGCATCATTACACAGACTTTTGATCTGGAGCGAGCCATATGGGACGAAAACACTATTCTTATGCCAAATAATAACAGCTAACAGGCAGATGTGACACACTTGAAACCACAGTCATGAGTATGATGAAACTGATCTCTTGTTGAGCACCATGTCCGCCCAAACAAGGGTATAAAAGTTAATTGAACTAATTGTCAAAGCTTTTGTTTCTTTAAATTTTTCAAATAGCAAAAAGTAGTAGATCTACAAGCAAACTGCATCGTGTTTCAAGTTTTGTGCAAAACTGTACAATTAAGTACAAAATAGGGCATTAATTTATGAAAAAGAGGAAATAGACAAGGTTTCTGCCCAACCGCGATGATATGAACTAGTCCTACAAGAAACCAGCTGGACCAATTTTGACAGAATTCCTCAGGCTAGGCTTGTGAATTGTGTCAAAGGGAGATTTTGTACTGCCTCAAGGGAGGGAATTGAGGGCAGCCTAAAGATGTGGGATGTTAGGGGGAGGGGGACGCCTTATCATGTGTGCCAGTCACAGGAGTCCAGAGTCTAAACTCTAGTGACCACTTGGCTGTTTCTAAACCAGTGGGTCGCAACCTATAAGTGGGTCACATTAACTGAGAGGGTTCCCACGAAAAATATGATTTGAATGGAGGTATACAGTATGACATGTTATGCATTTGGTTCGGGACGAACCGTCAACCGTGGCTTGCCCATGTCGAAGTGTCCCTGAGCAGTCCACCTAACCACTGAAACCCCCTATTCTTAGTAAAAAACAGATTTACTCTCGGGTGAATTCTCACCCTATCTCTAAGGGAGTTGCTAGCCACCTGTCTGAGAAAACTCATTTCGGCAACTTGTAACCCACAACCTTTCGGTCATGAACCACAGTTCATGACCATAAAGGTAAGAGTAGGAACGAAGTTTGCTCGGACAGAGAGCTTAGCCTTCTGTCACAACAGTGCAATTCAGCGACTGCAATACCGCTCCTGCTGCTCCGATTCTCCAGCTGATCTCCTGCTCCGTCCTCCCCTTTTTCTCATTCGTCAAGACCTCAAGATACCTAAACTCCATCACATAATACTTTTTTTTTGTGAGATGACCAATCATTCTGAGATAACTACATCATATGTAAATGGACACTTGCAGGTCTGTAACTTTGACAGTTATGAGGGTCCTTGAAATTAAAAGGTTTGAGAACCACTGGCCTATAGTATTTGGCTTCGTTCCAGATGGTGCATTGACTCTGTCAATGATCAGGACGAGCCGAAATGAAGAGTGCTAGTAGTGTGATGTGTTGTCATGGAGCTCAGGATTCAAAATAGCTCCCCCATGATGTGTTTGTAATTCTGAAACCACTAGGTGATTTCATTAATTAGCACACCTTCCACCAACTTGGGGGGCCAATTAGTGAAAACACCTGGTGCAGTGTTTGTCTGGTAGGGAAACCAGCGATTCTCAGCTCTCCATGACACATGGTTCCACAACACTGCAAGGTCTATATTTTCCATTCATCCAACCACTATGCTGTGAGCGCCCATCAGCATCTACAAAACTATCCAAGCCTGTTATAATCACCTCCATTCACATCAACTTTCAGATAAATGATGCATTAGTCTAAAGAGATCTCTCTCTCTCTCCTTTCTCTCCTCCTCCTTTGCCTCGTCATCAGTATGTGCGTGTGTGTGTGTATACACTGCATTGACACTTGCACTGACTGAGGCAACACTGCGCTGAATTGTAGCAGCTGATTTGATGGGCCTGAGAGGAGATAAATGTCTTTGCTACTGTATTAAAGACTGTGGATATTAGGTTATGTCATGATGATACACAATGAAAATGCAACATCTGCTGCCCAAAGTGCATTTCCCAGCTTTTTTGTATTGGTAATGTTGCAGTCATCCCTGTTGAAAACCAGAATAAGTATACCGCAATGCAAAAAGTAAAATAAATCCTTGGTAGTTTAATCACCCCCTCAAACATTTCCAGTTTAAGATTATCACATGTAATCCCATGCGGGGCCTCCTCCTAAGAGAAGATGCACATGTGCATGAAGAACCTAGCCGACAGAAAAACAGGCTAATGCCAGTGAGGGATTAGACGGCACCATTGAGCCTTTGTATATAGTATAGCCTTCTGGTAATTTGCAGGGCAGCGTGTTTACATTAACCACTTGAGTCCCAGCATCCCAATTATTCTGGGGGGGAAATTCTGCGAAAATAGCAGATCTACAACCTTCTAGATTGTCTATATTTTGTGTTTAGTGAAGAAAGAGAGTACCAAGTACAGTAATGCGATATAATAGATCATATTATTGATGTATGTATTTTGAGGTGTAATCAGTCTGGTGTCAGAGGCACTTGCACTTGCCTGGCGGGCAAGTGCAGGAAAAGTGCAATTCTGTGGATATTGCAAAGTGTGGTTGCCTCGATTGCGCAAACGCCTTCGGAATATAGGACCCTCCCACAGATTTTGCTAACAATTACAATGAAAGTCATCCCTGTGAGCACGTAATTTGAAGGGGATTCATGTTTTCGCTCTCTGTTGATTAAACCACCCTCGACGTGTGATTCAAATTTGGGGTGGATTGGACATTCTGTAGGTGATTTGTGGCATTGTTTTATAAAATAGGCCCCTCTGCCTAACTTTGGAAGCCGATTACGGCCGAACGATAAGGACTGCCTGTGGTGTTTTAATTGGATACGTTCAGAGATCATGTGTGCCGACTTTTGTGAGATTTGGACAGTCTGTTGGTGGAAGAGCAAAAAGTGTTTTGAACAAAATTCAAAATGGTGGAAAAATATTTCTAGACACACATGGGCGTGGCCTATATGGGGAGTCATGACCCAAGGAATCCAGAGAAAAGGATCTTTATCTTATGGTTCTAGAGTTATATAGGGCAAAACGTAAAGTGTGCTGTTATAGCGCCACCGTGAGGCCGACTGATTTTTCAATTAATCAATTTTTCAATTAATCTTCATAATTTTTATGAACCTCCTCTCCAAGTTTTGTAAAAGAAAAAAACAAATAGAGCTTACAAAAATACTTGAATGGGAGTTTTCGATCTTCCCATTTGAAGTTAACGTTGAAAATTAATTCACTATTATAAATGTAATAAACAGCTTTAAATGTGTTAAATTGAAGAAAGGGCTTTGCATGCCCTGCATAATAGAATGGTCAATGTGTGCAAATTCAGATGAGGAGCAGGGGGTAGGACATATTACACAGACAGACAGACAGACAGACAGACAGACAGACAGACAGACAGACAGACAGACAGACAGACAGACAGACAGACAGACATTCTGTTAATTACGGTATGTTAGACGTTAGATAGAAGGTTTAAGACAAGTGGTTATAGGCTACCCGTCGTGACAGGCCGCTGTCCCTGGTGCTGAAATTGTGCGAGGCCTCATGTAGCTCAATGCTCGATCATGCCACGACTCAGGGCAACAGCATTCTGATCCTTCTACAAGTGAAAACTATGTTTCCGAATGGTAAACGCTGAGCTTCAATCGCATAGAGCACAATGCAGATAGTTCAACACAGGACTCGGACAAAACTGCAATTCCTCAGAAGCAACAGTGCGAGGCGCATGTCTGTTGCAGAGAGAGAGAGAGAGAGAGAGAGAGAGAGAGAGAGAGAGAGAGAGAGAGAGAGTTTGATTGATCATGTGGGGCTATGGAAGCTTGCGAGAGTTGTCGAATATTGCTGCATAGACGCCCCGATAGGCCCCCGTGTCTGTTACCCCACTGACTAATACATGCTGTGGCCATTCAAAACTATAACCCACCATGGCAATGAAACAGTGGGCACATTCATTTCTTCCGGGTTCTGCTTCACAAAGAATGAACTTACCGCAGTCCTCACACAAGATCTTCCCAACATCCTTTTTAAGGTTCTTTCCACTCGTATCTAGGGGCGCGAACGATGCCTTGAAAACCAAGGGCTCGTCAGTTGGGTCCATGAAAAAAATGTACTTGTGGTTCTTCTTTACTTTGGTGCACGGAGCCTCCGATCCGAATTCTCCCACGGTGACGAGCTGCTCGCGCTCCAGCCCCCCGCTGTTCAGCGGCCACACGTCCAGCACTCTGACATTCACACGGTACGGCTCCTCCGCGGAGACGTTCAGCGGCGCAGACTGCACCTTCCCCTCGATCACCACGGCGGATTTGTAAGCCTGGTCCTGCAGGGAATTCAAACTCGGGGAGTAGCAGGCGAAGGAGACCCCGATGACCAGCATGGATAAATGCACTGAATCAAGCCTCATGCCGCCTGCTTTGGCTCGGTGGTCGCTGCAGGTCGCGTTGCGGATGCAGGGCTCTTTGGGCTGCGGGGCGATGGCGATGGAGAGACAGCAGAGAAGAGGCTCCAGTAGCACGGCGGCAGCGCGGCAGACCTTGCATAAGTGTCCATGCCATCGGGATCCGCTGCTTTTTTTTACGAATAATTCTGCAATGGTGTAAATAGCAGCTTCGAAACAGGAAACCGGGTGACGATGCCGGGTTTAAAATCCAGTCAAATTAAGTGCTTCGCGCTAATAAGGCATCTTCAGATAAGCCAAGACATTCACGGATTCTCCCCTCCAGAATATCCCCCTGTTATGCCATAGTAGCCTAACTGCAAAGACGACGCCACTCTCTATCTTTGCCCCAAAATTGCAGTGGTAAGATAGCAGCCTACTGCTCAGCTGTGATGGTGTTCCACGCTATCATCTGCAGCAGAAGAAAAAGGCGCAAAATGCTGCAGTGAACCATAAGTTTTGTAGTCCAGTCGCAAAACATGCACTATACGATTCATTCCCCCCAAAAAATAAAAACAATATTAGATGTTAGGCGGGTATAGCGTAAATACACCGCCTTCCACCACAATCCTCTCTCCGCCTCCCCCAACTCACCACAGACGGAGAGAAAAGATGCCGTTTGCCAGGGGCTCCGTCACAAAACGCACGACTGGAGCACCGAGAAATAGGCTACAGATGGACCAACGGTCGATCTCCCAACTCCCAAACCCATTGAGCAGATGACAATCACTCCATGGTGTTTGTCAACAGTGATCTCACGTTCGAATGAAATAAACATTGAATGTCAGAATCCATCACGGTCCCTCCTCTAAAGCGCCTCTTACAGTAGCCAAGGCATTATACTCCCCCCCCCACCCCAAAAAAATCTAATCGGCTTAAATTGGAAATACAGCTGCATACAGTGTAGCAGGCCTGGAGGAATCATGTGGCTGCGATGACTAACCCTGCGAAAGCATTTCAGTGTTGCTTGTGTTCTCTCCCCACCAGACTAGGATTGCCAAGCAATTTTGCGTCTTATTCCATTAAGTCATGCCCTGCATTCAGCTCACATTCGCTGCTCTGCCTCTTAAAAAAAAAGGAAAAAAAAGAAGAAGAAATATCGCATAAAATCCACGGCTGCGAAAAGATAAATGAATAAAAATCAAATAAAAACTACAATATCAATTTTAATCACTGGGGCAGGTGTGGTCTATATATGCCCTATTGACAGGAAGTTACAATCCTTGTTGTTGTTATAATAATTGTCTTGAAGTTCTGTTGCATTTGTGGTGGCTGAAAAAGAACAGTCGAGTAAGCACATAAAACATTTCTGAAATCAAATTAAAAGTTCGATCTGCTATGATTCGATATTTTCAAGACATTTGACATTTTTAGGCTAAATGCAATATTATATATTGTATATCCAAATCGCCGAATATATATAATGCGGATATCTTAGGATGTGTGCACTGTGATGCTGAAAGCGTCATAAATGGCGACATCTGCTGGCCAAAGTGCCTCTTCTTCACAGAGCTCACACACGTTCTGTAAATATTGTTGCCTCTCATCACCAATCTGTTGATTGCATTCAACTGATGTTCCAGATGGACATGAGCCTATACCACATGGTCCAGGAACCCTCAAGGTTCCTTGAGTCAGTTCTATATTATAGACCCACAAGTCTGTAACTCTGCATGACACGTATACAAATGGAACCAAATGGACCCAATGGGTTCCATGCAGTAACAATACCTTGAAATAACAATACAACGTTTCAGAACCACTGGTTTGCGTGCCCCCTGCAGGTCTGGAATCGAGAACATTATCTTAATCGTGCATATATGCATAGAATATTTATTTTAAAATAAATACAAAATACATGAAATGGTGGCAATAACAGTACATAAATAATGGGGTGGTAAAGTTACCGAAGTCATTCTCATGTTTACGATTTTATTTAAAACAAAGTATTAAATTACGAGGAAAAACAATGAACGTGTTAGGTTATAGGCTCTCTGCCAAAGTGAATGAAGAGTCATGTATTGTATACCATCAGATGGCATGTTAGGATTCAACGAAGACGTGCGTCTTCTATGGGCTGCTGTCCATGGTGCTGAAAGTAGGAAAAGACGTCGAAAAGGGTTGCGGAGTGTGTGTGTGTATGTGTGCGTGTGTGTGTGTGTGAGTGTGTGTGTGTGTGTGTGTGTGTGTGTGTGTGTGTGTGTGTGTGTGTGTGTGTGGGTGTGTGTGTGTGTGTGTGTCACAAACATATCTCAGCCACATCAAATGGGCCTGCAGCAAA
>OOFJ01118019.1:6333-19730 GCA_900323375.1 Benthosema glaciale | reverse complement strand
GGAAAGTGAGAAGGTCGCTCTCTGCACCTGACTCCTCGGGGCTTTGGATCTCGCATCCTTGCTTTAATGGCTGCGCTGCGCTATAATGGATGCATTGTTAAGAATGCACGGGTGAAAAAGACACCCACTGTGGGGCAAAAAGCAAAGCAAAGTTCTTTGTTTACCCAGGGTGAATGGACTAAGCTCGAGATGCTTATTTACAGCCAGACCCTGCATATTTCATAGAACATTTCATGGTAGGGGTTCAATGCCTTGCTCAAGGGCACTTCAGCGGTGGTAATTTTAACGTGCCGGTCCGGGGATTCGAACTGGGGACCTTCCGGTATCAAGACCGCTCCCCTAACCGTTCGGCCACCGCTGCCCCATGTGATTGTGGGCGTGATGTGATTGATACACACACATAGCAAAGTACTATTAGTAAACCATAGTTGGTATATGCTTCTATGAATGAATAATAATGCACATTTTGAATATAAAATTACAAATAAGAAATGGAGTGAAAGAGTTGCAACTAGTGACTCCTGTGGCCATATACCCCCCACCCCCCAGTAGTACCCTCTGTGTACCCTAGGGGTCCACATGCCCCATTTGAGAAACACTGGTGGATAATGTGTGGGAGGGAATGGCACCTGGCTACTATTGCTACTTCTCTGCAATGAGTATTCCCTGCTGAAGCCACTTTCAGCCTGACTGGCGGGCCTATTTTGGGCATGCCTATATACAGTAGGCGAAAGTCTTCAAAAATGCAACGTGTGTTGTGTGAACTTGTAGATCGTCTATTTTCGGTGAAGAGATTTAGTGTAGAGGCAAAACAGCAGGGGATGAAGTACTAGTATAGACCCCTGAAGGACCACATTTGAAGTATATAGGATTTAAGTAGTTATAAGGCCTCCCAGTTTTGTCGAGGTTTATTAACTGTAATGATTGGGTCATTCTGGAAGTTGAGAGAGGCCTTGCACCTTGCTAATGCCTCAGTCACATATGGAAGGCAATTGTCTCGTGATTGACGTGGGGATAGACAGGGCGACGAGGCAGCTTCAATTCTTTTCCTATGGAGGTCACACGGTTTTGAAGAGGCTGCCTTCAAAACCGCCCGACGCCGCTGAGTCTCCCTTTTAATTGTTTCGCTTAACAATTGATTATTGTTGCTGCCTTTTGAATCTAGGTTGGTCCTTTTGGAATAGTATTTCTTTTGAGTTTGTGCTTTTATTTGTGGAAACAAAGACCCCTTTATTTATGTATGATCACTGTTAATTGTCCAAGTTCTTCTGGGTTTAGTCTATATAACAAACAACTATAAAGAAATGTCCCTTTGTGGTACTATAATATCCTGGCTGACAACCCCAAGAAATAAAATTGAAGATGATATACAGATCATCATTCACTATTAGAACCCAATTTATTGCTTCTTCATTTGAGAGCCATAATATTGTCGGATCTCATAATATATATGCAGTGTACACTTAATATTTCCATCCAGCATGTTCCTGCTCAAATAATTATGCGAGCGTGATCTGCAGAATTGCAGCATAACCAGTCCAATATTTTACAGAAAAGCAAGTCAAAATGGATGCCAATAGTCTCAGCCCTATAAACTATAAAAACCTTTAGCAATTTGAACTGTTAAACATCCTTGGATCACAAATATTATATTATATATTTTACAAGGCTATTTCGGATATCCATAAAGCTTTGTGGCTTACAGATAACGTGCAAAAATGTAGAGGGACGGTTTAACTAGAATGCATAGAAGCTTTTACTCCTTAAGAGTTGAGCTTCGCTTGAACTGGGATAACCGTACTATCCTTCTGCGATAATAAGGAAAATAACGTTATAGAATTGTATCACTGCTGCAACATCATTACACAGGTGCTTCCGTTTTCAATATTTTTTTTTTCAAAGAAACGACTCACAGATTGAGAGGTTTTGTGAGAGTTTGAACACATAAGCTTATTGCAAAACGGATTCGGTTTTTATGATCTCATCTGTAGGCGATCCTTCCTTCGTGGTCCTTCTGACAGTCAAGTCCGGGATCCTGTCACAGAACAACCTCAATGCCCTGGCTGCGTCATCCCTCGAAGGGCTTTAACACAATTAGGAAGAAATTCTGGTCGTCCTCTGCTCCCGTCGAATGCCATGGAACTTATTGGCGTGGAAGTATTTGATCTCTCTGTTGAGCCTCTGTTCAGTGTTGCTTCAACAACCAGTGTTTGGGTAGAGGAAGAGCAGAGGCGTTGCGGTTTTGAAACAAATAAAAGCAGCAAGATCCTGGCAATGGATCTTAACATGCAGTGGCAAATGCACCCCCAGTTTATGGTGTTGGGGCGATCCCTTCGTTTTTCCAACAAAAAAAACTAAACCTCAAATGTACCGGGGGCCCATTGCATGAAACAGGAACTGGTTTGCATGTAATTACCCACTGGAAAGTTCACAGGCATCATTCTTTGGCATCTCGTCCATATTCCAAGACCTCTAATTATAGTATTAATCATCTATAGGTCGAACTGAAACTTTTAAACACCACATGGCAACCCTCTCAAACCATTAAACATCCTAATAACAGCATGCACGTCCTAAACTGAAAGTCACTCCGCAATTGCCAACACATTCTAGTTCAAAACTTCAAGAATGGAAGCCAATCTTAGCCAATCAGGATGGATTATGAGAAATTGGACATATCTGTGTTGGTCACATGACTATAGAAATACTGTGCACCAATGTTTATGATGTATGGATAAAATCTGTAGGAGTAATATGAAAGAAATGTGGGTTAATTGCAAAAAACGGCTTCTTGGATAATAAAAATGTGTGGGCAGAGGTTCGGCTTTTGCATATGCAGGGAGTATGTGTGCACATTTTTGCAGTGACCGGGCCAACGGTGCGGGAGATTAGTAGGAGCACTTTTGTAGAGGTTTGGGTTGTGTATAGTTACCTTGCCATGATGTGGACAAGGAATCAAAGATAATTGCTCCAGTGGTTACAAATTGATAATTCAAAATATTCTCCTCATTGACTTACATTGTACGCTGAAACAGCTGTTAAATCACTCTTTTAGTAAACAAACACAAACAAAGTTGATTCAGACAATATGGAGCATCACCAAAACTCATACTGTATTTTATCTTCCTGGATCCGAGTAATACAAATGTTACTAAAAGAGTGACGTTGAGAGCTGTTTCAGCAAACAATGTAAGACAATGAGGAGCATATTTTGAATTATACATTTATAATCACTGGAGCAATTTTAATGTCCAACCAATTCAGAGAAAAATGTACAAAAAATGCACATAATGCCCGCACACAGTCTCCACTTGCAGAATTAACTTTTATTCAAGCAACGTTTCGGTCACAAGACCTTCTTCAGGCAAAATCTGCTGAATAATAGGTAGCCACACAGATATATTCAACATCCATGTCCAATGTCCAACCAATTAAAACCCAGGTCTCTCACGTGAGAAGCCAAGCTTGTTCTGCAGCAGAGATATTCTGCTCAACTTACCTTCAAGCAGTACTACTTATCAACCAGTAGGTGTCCAACAACTATACATCTGCTAGTTTATATTGTATTAAGCTCTACCCCAGTGGTCAGCAACCTTTTTGGCATTAAGTGCTATGTTTTTCGAGGGTCTATATTCAGCTATTAGTTTAGATTTTCATCTTACACAAACATTAAATTCCCTTTGAATCGACATGTCACGTCATGATGATGTACGATGATAAGAGCGCCCCTCACTTCACACGGGTGTGATTTGTATTTTCTTGATAGTCAATGACACCACACCCACATTTAATATTTAATATTTCCAACATATTTTGAGTGTCCATTTTCTTATTTTTCTTTAGAAATATATCAGGATGTAATGATCATTAGACTCAATAACTAACCCACCTATCTCCCAGACTCCCTCCCCAATCAGAGTTAGTAGTTTGAATGGATGTAGAATTATGTGCAGGATGTAATTTGCATACAGATACAGATGTGAGGTGATTTAATAAAAACAAAACAAAAAAAACACATGTGTGCCAGTGATCTTCCTTCCCCCTGTGTGCCAATGTTGGCAACCGTTGCCAAGGTTGCCTACCCCTGCACAGACTGATTAAAATAACGTTTTATTCAGTAAAAAAAATGTTAATTTACTGTTCTATGGAGTTGTGGTAATTCAGTGACTTGTGTGACCTTAAGAAGTGACTCTCATTTGTTCCTCCAAAAAGATGTTTCTTGCCTATTGCGTGACTCACATCAGTCACATGGGGCATATTCCTGTCAGAATGCTAGTTCTTCTCACACGGGGGTATGTTCACATAATGGGGTATGTTCCCGTCAGAATGCTAGTTCTTCTCACACGGGGTATGTTCACATAATGGGGTATGTTCCCGTCAGAATGCTAGGTCAATGGTTGCTTCCAAGAACAGGAGCATCACTAACAAACACAGTTGTGTCAACGTTGAACAGAATGTTGACATTTTGAAAATCATTTTCGGCCCTGTCATAAATTGCTAGACAATCACTCATTCTGTGACGCACACATTAGCAGGTGTTTCCCTGTGGCTTGATCCAAGTGTTTTTTCCCCCCTCTACATTTCCTGTGTCATGTTCCACTGAGGTCCTCGTACCATGTTTGTTAACAGCACTTTTATGAAATCGATCAATGTTTATTAAATTAGAGACTGGGATGCACGTTCCAACATTTTATAACGCATTCGATACAATGTTAATTGCAGCTGAATTAAGCAATTCATAGCAGCAACACTATTAACCACATGAACTCGTAGATAGCATCCGTATTTCGGGCATGTCAGACTCATAATGTATGGCAAACATAGCAGATGTACAAGCAAGAGATTTGGTGTAGAGGGAATAAAGGAGAGGACCAAGTATTGTGTATGTATGTACTGTGCGTGCATGCGTGCGTGCGTGCGCGCATATATATATATATGATTGAAGCTACATCAGGTATATGTGTAGAGCTTGCCACTGGTCACACTATACTGCTCTTCCCACATTAGAGCACTTGGAGTTGGATTGCATATCTGCAAAGTGTGCCTTTTAGTTAGTGTCTGTTAATTTAATTGAAATTCAACTCCTATCTTGTATTAAATGTTAATTAACAATGTATTATCAATTAACATTTAATATAAGTTAGTTAATATGTAATTTGGTCTTATAATTTATGATTTAACGTGCTGTTAGGAAGCTCTTTGTTCTGGTCCTGTTAGAAGGAATGCCCTTATACCTACATGTGTGAATTCCTTCTTTCTGATAAGGATGGGAGTAAAGAGCCGGTGCTAACATTTCCCACCAAATGAAAGGGCAGGGTCAAGGAAGGACCTCCACTACACTCAGCATGTGCCAAAAGCCATAATGATAAGAGCATAGATCTGCATCACTGCCTGCTTTGACATCATAATGAAAGATCATTGCCAAAGAAGGCACGGTCACCCCTCTGCTATTTCTGGTCTCCCAAAGAGATTTTTTTTTACTGGAATGATTGTGGAAAATGACACGAGAGAACATCTGAGAGGGTTTCCAATGATTCATGCGCTTTTCTGGTGCAAAACGTGATAATTATTTAACTAGCCTCCATAAAGAGATGGTTTTAGAAAGGGGGGAACGGAGGGGAACCACGACAAATACCATCAAACTCAGAGAGATCGACAGCCTTAGAAAACAGTGGTTCTCAGCATGACCCCCAATATAGTCCTTGAGGGCGTTCCAGGGGGTACACACCTAATGATGGGGCGGCGGTGGCTCAGGGGTAGAGTGACCCGGGCTCCCCCAGAGTTAGTGTCGATGTGTCCTTGAGCAAGACACTTAACCCCTAATTGCTCCTGATGTGCTAGTAGGTGCCTTGCATGGTTTCTGCTGCCATCAGTGTGTGAATGGGTGAATGTAATGCACAATCTATGTAAAGCACCTTGGATAAAGGCGATAAATGCACCATTTACCATTTACCCTCGGTAGTCTCACCAATATTATATTTGCCCTAGCCTCAACCTCCTACAGGCGCAAGCAAAGCTTATGTATCTTAGATAGCAGTTTATGTAGACTTATAGCAGTTCATGTAAACATAGCACTATATAGTCTATACCTGTATATGCAAAGTTTAATTAGCCTATATAGATTTTCTACTGTTACGTTCTTAGCTTATGTATGATTCACATTAACTACTTTGTATGTTTATGATGTATTGACATGCTTTTTCTTTTTTCATGCTTAATGTACGGTAAATCGCTCTGGATTAAGAGCGTCTGCTAAATGCCTAAATTGTAAATTGTATATAACACAATAAGAGAATGTTCAAAAATGATTTAATCAGAAAAGAATTTAATCCGAATTTCACCGTTGTCTTTATACATTAATTCCTTTCCTTAAGCGTCTGCCTTGTCATGTTTCGAGGCCAAAGGGGGTTACAGTGTATAATCTTGTACAGGCCAGGCATGTATATGAGCTTCAGACAGTACTACTCGCCAACCAGTAGGCTGACTGTTGGTGTAATGGTGTTACACCCGGCACTCTCAGTCTAGACACTGCAGATTTAATGCATTTTCATTGCATTTAAATTGGATTGGGAGAGATTCAAAAGTGAATATATTGCATGCATATATCATATATCGTTTTGACAGGCTTGATTCCTCGATCCCCTCCACGAAACGATAAAGAGCGGAAGACAAAAACCTGCTCTCATACACATAGTCAAATCGTCTGTGTTACTGTGTTAATAACTTTGAGTGTACAAATGCAACCAAATGGACCCTTAGTTACACCCGCAGAATTAAGTGAACACTGAGGGTTTTGCTGTGTAGGCTTGTCGATGCTAAGACGTAGACTTTCAAGGCAGATGGAAAATGTGAGCGGATCAAACCCAAGAGTGTGGAAAACGTTCCGGCCATGGTTTGAACATGTCTAATTGAAGTAGACAGTGCTTGACTTCAGAGACACAACCATTCCATTTTCTCTTCATTATTTCACACAGCAGGCATGACAGCATTTCAGGCCAAGAAGAATAAATAAATCAATATACAAAAGCAACAACGTAAAAGGTGTTGGAGGGAGAGAAAAAAAAAGCCAGAGGAGACTTAATTTACACAGGCACATCTCGTTTAACAGAAAGCAGACGTTTAGTGTTTGTGAAAGAATCCTAAATACATAGTTCTGAGAGAAACAAAGGTTTCTATCTATCTCATAGCCTGACAGGTCATAATTTTAATAATTGCAGCACAAAATGAGTAGCGAAAGCACGTCCAGGCCGGGGTGGCGCAGAGGTGAGTGTTGCTGCAACACATGTTGCAGTAAACTAGGGTCCGTCCGCATGTCTTCACTTCACTAAGTGGTGGCCGGTAGCTCTAGTGTAGTTTGTTTTTTACATGAACCACTTCAACCCTGTTGGCTATTTTTTGCCAAATGTTCATCATCCCAGAATAGGGATGTTATAGGGTTCATGTACTGTAACAGACTGTTGCATAGTTAAAAATTGAAATCCAAACGTATTTGGCCATATTCTTTCCCGGCACAAGCACAGTGCTCCGCCAGAGTATGCTATCATCAAACATCTTTGGCTCAGCTCCCCCCGCGTAAATAACCTTTTCATCCACGCCACAGCTGAATAACATGGTTTCTTTATAGCACCTTTTGTCATATTAATGGTACGTAAATAATGTAAATCCCCCAAAGATACAACATGTCACGAGTAAAACTGGAGAGAGTGTTATGTTTCCATTAGGACAGACTGAGAATTATTTTTAACATAATTTAGGACATAACCGATTCACACGCTCACACTGTCATGACGTACGTGATGCATTATGAGCTTGTTTGGTAAAGACTGTTAAGACTGTAGGCTGAAAAAGAATGCAACAAGTACAGTTTAACTCAGTGGTTCAAATGAAATGACACTGATTGGTTCCATAAATTATCAAAGTATTCTGAGGAAGCCCTGGACGTTTTTCAGGCCGAGGGCCCCTTAGCTGGGAGAGAGATGAAACAGGGAACCCCACTATGTATTGTATGACATTATGTTGCTGCAGATCATGTCGGCGTTGGATTAATGTTAATGTGAATTTTCAGACATAACTTGACCTTTGGCTCTGTACTTGGTCTGCTCTTTTTCCCGTTACACCAAACCTCTTCACCGAAAACAGCAAGCTCACAATGCATCGCAGTGCAATGCGTTGTGAGCTTGTAGATCTGGTATTTTCGCCCCATTATAGGCATGCTATAGGGTTCAAGTTGTGCATAAATTAGGATAAAATATGTACGTAAATTAAGTTCCAATCAAACAAAATATTCGGTTGTCCCCCCTGTAGTAACGTTGTGGACCCCGGGCCCCTTGTATTCCCGGATCCCCTGGTGAAGACCCCTGCTTTGGTCCTAGTGTGTAGCAACACATGCACAAAAAGAACCTCACATCTACAGCGAGAACCTCTGCCTTTCTCCTCAGTTCCCGCCCTGTTCTGTCGGGATTTAAGAGGCCTCGATTTCCTTTCTGTGCATAACGGGATTAGCCAACGTGTCAGCAGGTCCACGGCCTTGCCTTGCCTCACAAGATGGGGATTCATTTCATGCGAGTGACGTCCCCTTTAAAGCGGATTCTCGAGTACTTTGACTATCCGCTGTGCATTTTACTTTTGAGGATGATCGTTCATGCTTTTATTCCGTTCAGTCTGTTTCCAACAGTTACTAGGACGTCCATGTTCATTGCACTAGACAGCCTCGCCAGGTTGAACCCTGCAGCACATGCTGAGACCTTTATTGGTCGTCCCTTAGGCGTATAGGACTGTGGTGACAGTCCCCAGACCTGGCCGTGTATACAGAGCAAGAGCAAAATCATTTTAGGGCCACACGCACACACACACACACACACACACCTGCATGCACACACACACACCTGCATGCACACACAGGGCACTAAGGCTTCAACTATTAATTGTTTTATTGGGATAATCCTGTTATATTTATTACAGGATTAATTCGTATAATTGGAGGATATCGTATAATTGAGGGGCGGTGGCCTACTGTCTGTATATGGCTTTAATGTTTGTATTTCAACATTGTTTGTTTTAAAAACGCCATTGACAATGAAGAGAGTTTGTTTTGAGGCCTAAAACAAACATTATCACCTGTTGCTTAAACAAACATGTTGTAATTGATGTTGTAAGATGATAAGAGCGCCCCCCACTTCACACAGGTGTGATTTTTATTTTTTATTTGTATATATAAACTAAGTAGAGTGGTGCAAGTTGGAAATGCATGCCCCAGCCCCACCCAGTTATTATGTCACTCTAGCCTATTGTATACTTACAATAGTGAGCTTGTGTGTAGATCAGATATTTTCACTGTCTTCGAAAATCGATTTTCTTTGTTGTAGATTAAATGGATTAGTTCGATTAGCTGTTGCACACCCACACGCAAGGCAGGCACACAGACTGAGGAGACCCACTGATAGAACATACTATATCCTTCTACATGACTCGTTGTATGCGTCCGTGCTCTTTTCCCAGGGACTGAAAAGTCGCTGGGAGGCAGCACTGTTCCTCTAACTAACCTAACAGGCTGTCATAGTAGCTGTACTCGTAAACTTGGTCATACTGACCGAAACAGCATGGGAGCCATGACGCTGCCAGAGCGGAGTTCATGGTCTAATGGGAGTGCACCGGCCCTGCTGACTCATTGCATAAGTCCAATGAGCAAACGCTTGGCCTTGAGTGGTGCAGATAGTCCCAGCGTCCCATGGTGGCTTCCAAAGAAAGCACTCGCACTGTTAGTAATAATCAAACTATCCCTTACATGTGCGGTGTTGTGTGTCCTGCTCCTGCATCCATACTTGAGACCACTTCCAACTGAGATGTTACGGGAGTACTGCCTTCCAAGGCATCGGAATGAGTCCATTATAGTCATATTATCCAATCGCACTTGTGTTTTTTTGCGCAAACCCTCATCCGAGCCTTTGAGATCTCAATCTAGAGAGAAAATAGTTTTGAATGTGCTGACATGTTTGCCATATTGGATCATGTAATTACCATCAATCATGCACATCAATATTTGAACATTTGTGGTCAATTACCATTGCATCAAAAAACTATTATTCCCATCACTCTCGCTGTCAGTTGTTGGTGAACATTAGTCTAGAACCAGACACTGGCGTGTGTGCGTGTAATTGTACGGCTACCGGGATTGGGGAGCGGGGAGGCATCTCTTAGGTTGAGCCAGACCGATTTCGGTCTGGCTAATATTAACACTTTGATTACTAAAATAAAAGTTTACATCCTACCTTGACTGCCGAAAATGACGACAGTCAAAAAAAAGTTCCTTGGCGGGCTTGGAACTCGTCCAAAACTTGTTTAACTCGTTTTTAGTAAAGAAAGTGTTAAACTAACTTTATTTACCCACGTTATTTACAAAGTTATTTGCATATAGTTTTTATCCCTGCCAGGATGGAATGGCCGGGAGGCGGAGATTGTGTTTCTACCATTGTCCGTCTTTTATGTGTGGGTCTAACTAATCTCCGACACCAGCTGAGCCAATCAGCATGAAACGTTGCACACACATTCGCAGTAGACCAAGGAAGAACCTTCACCCCAAATCGTTGCTACATTTCATTATAACAAACCGCTTCACACTTTGAAGTTGTGGATTCCTCGGATCATGACACAACTCACACATTTATTTCAAGAGGTTGCACTTTTCCCACAAATGATTGTATCGTAATCGCGTCCAAACATCACATATCAGTGGTCTATAAGACACAATATTTCTGGCATTGGTCAGGCTCCACTCTTAGGGTTTCACAGATACAGAGTAGACTCCTCTGCTTCTCTTGAGCTGAGTTTTACAGGCAGGGTCTTTTAAATGTGCCCTCATTTAAATGTGGAAAGAGGTCTAGGTCGTCCCTGTGGGACCAAAAGGGAATTTGGGTCAGAGAAGAAAGAGGGCCGGGGGCGTTGAGAGGAATAATGTGAGACGCTCTTCCAGTTTGGGCCCAAAGATTGTTATTATATCAACAAATCCAGGCAGTCAGGTGAAACGTCTACAAATCCATGCAGTCAGGTGGAACGACTTCCCCAAAGAATACTGTATACCCCCCAGTGTTTTATTCAAGCAGTTTGTTTAAACAACAACATGGCTTCGAACAGGCTTGCTGCAGATAATGCTGAAATGTTGCCTAACAATGTTGGAAACGGCCTTGATACTTGATACCGAAACTTTGAAGGCATGACATCAACATGACAAATCATTACCAATTTCACAGTTGGGTTTTGTGTTATTATTACGCTATGAAAAATGATACCTTGGTCTTTTGGTCAAATACATAAATTAATTAAATAAATACAACATTAGGAGGAGAGGGAGTAGGCATACGTTTCCATGATGACTTTTTAATTTGCAGACAGGAAAATGAAATCACCTTGTCCCTGAGCTAGGTACAGTATCTGTGCAGGTCTGGAATGGGGAGGTATATGCCTTCAGAGAGAGAGAGAGCCCCAGGATTAGCCCTGACCCACCCCTGAATCACGCAAGAGGCCTCCCATTATTCTCTATTTCCCCTCATTCTTAAGCCTGCCTCTAAAAAGAGCGATAATTATCTGACCGTGCAGGGCCCTAAAGTGGATCCAGAGGAAGAGAGGAAGCACTGTATGTACCTCTCCGTTGCACCTTATCACAAGCTGTTGTGGTCCTGCAAACCATTGCATGATGGAGAAAAGAAATCGCAGACATCTGCCGATCAAAACCCGGCTGCATCTTCACTCATATCTTTGAAATCCTATACAACTAGCATGAGGTAATGGAGAACATATGAGACGCAGGGGTGTTTTTTATGCTAGTGAGTGAGGCAAATAAGATGGGAGCCAAATAAACGGCAAACACCAGTGTGACCTCCTGACATCTGCCCTGTTAGAACCTCCGTTTATGACGCGGCCAGAGACCGGACAGGACTCTTGAATTCGTTATCCTCCTGGGATGTGATAATATAACTCTGCAGCTCACTTCTGACTCATCATTGGCGGAGAACGTCAAGTGACACGTACCCTTGTTCATTGTATTTGCAGTATTCGACTGGGATTGTTGGCAGTATTCCCATGTCCTAAACATCATTCACCAGTGAACCCAACACCAGAACTGTCGTACAGTGATATTGAACTTACACTTGGAGTTCACCCAAAGCTGGCCAAGCGCTCATGAAGAAAGAAACGTTTCTGCTATACTACCTGGATGACCTGCAGAGACTTGAGGAGCAGTATAAATATATCCCTATTACACGAGACGAGCGTCGGAGAAATTGGTCCGGACAGCGATATTATCAGGGGGCTCGAGGGCTCCTGCATGAGTACTTTTTCATGTCTTAGACTCAACAGTACAGTTAAACGACGGTAGCTGCAGGTTATAGCGTCCACTCCTACGAGGAGGGAAGTATAATAGTCCCACAGTAGAATGAACTTCATGGAGGAAGCCGGTCAGACCCATCAAATATACACAGGTTCTTCTGGCTCATTCAAGACAATGACACCTCCAAACAAAAGGGCCAGCACTGGTAAAACAATTACTGTGCATAAAAAAACACTGCAGTTTGAACCGTACAATTGAGCCACAAGCAAACTGCACGAGCAAATGAGACATCCCAGAGGGAACCTTTAAACACTGTCGAAGCAAAAGTCCAGCACATTGAAAATCATCTCCTCCCATGGGAGTCTTTGCTGCCTTATAAAGTACTCACCTATTCCTCGCACTAATATCATATTACACATTTCTGGAGGACTAGTGCATGGAAATTCTCCACTGATGCTATTTCTTTCAGATGAGGTGAAGTGGAGGCTGTCCTCGTCATCCAAAGTAGATGTGTTCAAGAGATGACAGAATACAGGGCTGAATGAAAGTATGACAAAAGTATATGTTACACTAACCATGGACCTGTACTATTAATTAGTTCATGAATATAATGTAATGCATGTTTCATTGTAAAAACAACGTTTTTTTGCTTTTTGATAGGTGTCAGTGATTGATGTCCTGCTGCAAAGATTAACTAATCTGTCACAAATTCACAATTATAGTTCAAACCAGACAGAGTTACGACATTTGTTGATCTTGCCGAAAGAATTAACTAAGCTATCAGTATTCTTTCGTACTACTAGACCGGTTCTAAGAGAGAGTTATGGCATTCTTTGATCCATGGTTGATGTATCACGCGTGCTTCATCAACACCCATTATGAGGTTTCAGTGGAACTATACAGTAGTGTTTGGAACGTATGAGCATTCCAAATCAACTGTGAGTTGTTTTTGGCAAGACATGATTGAATAATTTAACATCTATGAATATTATGACGGATGTCTCTCTCTCTCTCTCTCTCTCTCTCTCTCTCTCTCTCTCTCTCTCTCTCTCTCTCTTTTTATATATTTCTTTCT
>OOFJ01117997.1:15625-26623 GCA_900323375.1 Benthosema glaciale | reverse complement strand
GGCACGGGGGGCAGGGTGGGCTGCGCCACATTCAGGACCAGCGGCATGGGGTGGCTGATGTGCAGAGGCTGGTAGAGGGGAAGTCTGCGCAGACTGTGGGAGTGGAAGTTGTGAGCCGGGAGGAGAGGCTCCGAGCTCAGGTGAGAGGGCTGGAGGGAACGGGAGAGAGAGAGAGAGAGATAGACATTTGAAGTTATTACATTCATTACGGTTAGGGTCCAATCTCTTGCGGCAATTAAAGCCTTCACTCTGTCTTCCAAACACAATTTGTCTTACTCGTGCATTCCCTCTACTGCTCCTATATCCCTGCTGCCTCTCGTAGCCTTTGCGTGGTACAGTAATTCAAGGCCTTTACCTGGGCTTCTCAAAGTGCAGCAGCGAGCAAGCGATAAAAGCAAAAACTTCACCCGGGTCATGAAGCCATTATGAGCGTGAAACAGCCGATGTCAGTGGGAGCCATAAAGCTGGAATACAACATTATTGGAGCTGACATTCTAAAACCGTTAAAGCAAGAGACCCGCCACATGTCCTGCACAGCTGTTAGGCCCCTGCTCCACAACAAAATAATAACACCTGGAAGAGTTGGAGTGATTTCCTGCCTGACGCTCACAACGCACACACGTGCGCACACACGCACACGCACACGCACACGCACACGCACACACACACACACACACACACAGATAAGACTGCGGTTACAGGAGCTGCTGTGAGGCCTCTGGACATCTGGACATCAGTGAAGTGACCAACGCGTGATTAGAATGGACAGGTTGTTTCCAACAGGAACACAGGTGCAGTCTACGCTGCTAATGACCACTCAGAGGAAAGGCTTCTATCCACTAGCATGGGTTTATCTACTCAGTCACAGTATGCCAAGACAGTCAAATGACCGGTCCATTGTCATCGGTTGTTTAGCAGGCCAAGTCTCTGCTCAATAACAACTTACGC
This sequence comes from Benthosema glaciale, assembly GCA_900323375.1. Lineage (NCBI taxonomy): Eukaryota > Metazoa > Chordata > Actinopteri > Myctophiformes > Myctophidae > Benthosema > Benthosema glaciale. The sequence continues at coordinate 25,675 of OOFJ01117997.1, read as the reverse complement.
CTCTTTTTATACATGACAATTACTTAATTTATCTTTGCCAGCTTGTGACTAAATTGGCTCAACTGGAGCACAGGCACTGTCCTGAAAAGTAACAGTTTTGGACATACATGACATTCAAAAACAATGATATCATTATGAGATATCATATTATGGAGTCCTTTAGCCAATCCAAGCTTCTTAGCCAGTAATGTCATGCAATGTTTGGTTGCCTGGCTACATGTGTCCTACAATCTGGTTCGCATCAGTTGTGGTTCATATTAATGTAAATGTAAACATGGTAACTATTTTACTCTCATTTCATATTTTTTTGCACGTCAGTGTATCACAGTACAATACAAGTTATATCAGTTGATGATAATCCCTTTATAATTCATGATTAATTTGTCTGATACACCCATGGACAATGGTGTATAACTGTATATACACAAGATGTAACAATAAAAAACCTTGAAGAGTGTGCACATGCATGGACACGTGCGCACGCACACACACACGCACGCACGCACGCACACGCGTGCGGATGCTCACACGTTTTTGTTATACTCGCACAGATCACACATTAATCTCTCTCACAGCTGATCAATTAAAGTACAAGGAGGTCCAAACCAATTTTTGCTCTCTGCCCAAATCAATCAACTGTGTTCCCTGCCTCAGTGGAATAAAACACTTTATCGCAGACAGAAACGCTATAGGCAGTAATGATTACTGTGTCCTGTGTTTCTGAATCTGTATAAACGGGACCATCTCTCAATTATACTTTCTCTGTCTTCTGCCAACAATATCGACTTGATTAATAGTCCTTCAAGAGAGATTAAGAGGCTAAATCAATTATCTGGCGTGCTGTCCTCTTCTTTTGACAATGAGCCTGGGATAAACTCAGTTTGAACAATCGTGGGGTTGGGGGTTTGGGGGGAATCCTGCTTTTGATATTTTGAAAAGCTCCTTTGAATTGAATTGATATCCATCCCAGTAATTCATTTTTATGACCAGTGGGGATATGTTTTGTCTCTTCTTCTGGTCGGACTGACTTAAATAACCACATTAAGCCTATTGTTGGCAGACAAAAGATGTCAAATTATTTGCCTTTTTTAAATGATATGATTAAGTATAGTATATAGGGCTCAAGTGATTAAGAAAATGGTCTCCCTGTTTCGTTTTATAAATCAAGGCTGAGTTACAAGTTGCAATGTGCTAGTTGCAAGGCTCCATTAGACTATAATCAGGAACAAATAATCAAATTAAACACAGCACGCACACGCGCACATGCTATTTTGCAGGAACAGGCAGCTTTCTGGTTTCTTGGAGACACTGTGACCCACCTTGTAAATGCTGGCTCCAGAGGGTTTAGGTGGGGGCCTGCGCTGTGGGGAGGCCCTGTACACAGACTGGGTCCTGATGGGGCTGCTTGGCCTGTTGCCCTCCACAGATCTATGTACACAGTAGGGGAAAGATCTTTAGGCCTGCTACAATCTGACTCAATACCACATTTGTGATACATCAGAGACGAGGCTGCATCTGACAATATGGGGTCACAGGAACCCTTGCAAGTTAAAATAACCCATTAAGACCTGAGGCCAATTCTACAAATGCCTTCTAAATCAGTAGTTCTCTTAGCTTTCAAGATTTTCCAAAATCTTTCATAAATAGCAGATAGCGCTGCCAGCGTGTACATCTTGTAGGCTGTTTCTAACCTCAGGATCAAAATGTCTAATGTAAGGCGGTCTTGTAGATCGGCTTTAGCAATTGTTCACAAATGTTCTATACAGTATAGCAAACTACATTTATATACAATGATATCATTGTATATAAATTTAGTTGGCTATACTGTATATAGAACATCTGTGCACATTTGCTAAAAGTAGCTGATACTGTTATATATGAATTAAAATGTGTCGCACTGCATCGTGAATGTAATGCACTGTGCTCTGACTTGTCGACATCTGTGGCCATGTTACCTGAGTTTCTCCAGAGAGCTCTTCTTATTGGTGAAGAGGAGGCGTAACAGAGTCTTCCTCTTCAGAAAGACGAGGAAGGTGACTCCCAGCAGGCTCACCAGGGTGACCAGGACCGCCACCGTGACCGCCACGCTGTCGGCTGATGCCACACACGACAACATGCACATTAATACACATGCACGCACATCTACGGCACGCAACAATGGAAGAACATGCACAAGAAGAAGCTGTTACTACAGTATAGCTAGGCCTCCAGCTGGCTGCCGCAGTCTTCAGTACATTTCTTTCCTCTTGCTATTTTGCTTTTCTCATTTGAAAAAAAGAAATAATGGATTTTCCTCCCTTAAAAGTACATGTTGCATGATGTATTGCTGAGGGGAAAGGGGAGCTCAGACATCTCAGTCCGAGACAGAAATCAATACAACTGACGCTGATCAAGAATGTAAGTACGAGGCCCAATATGTGTGTTGTAGCTTTATAGAGTGTCAACCTCATTCCTGGATGTGGGCTATTGTGTGTCTCTCTGTCAGAAGGAGAACGGGGCAAAACCTTATCAATACCTGCCAGTCTCATTGGCCCGCTGTCTATGCTGCCTCCAAATCCAGCTTTCTCACAGAACGGAGGGGCCCAGTGGGCCTCGCAGTGGCAGTTCCTCTTGTTGTTACACACCTGCAAAACATGGAGGCTATTATTCCAATCCTGCTCATTATCAGTTAATCCAACGCTGGAAACAGATGGCCCTCATTAACTTTTGCAACTCTATTTTATCGTTTCGTAAAAGTATAGCGCTGTTAAGTTTGGTTTAACTTTTATATGATACAGTCTGTTGATTTAGCCGTCATCCCTGTGTGCGTGTGTCTCGTCACATCCTGCACCATATGCTATCCAGGTGTACTTGTTATACTCCTTGTTGGCTATAACCCAGATATAGGAGAAGCGTTCATTATGTACAGTACAACGGATCTTCCATCTCTGTAAAATCCAGGATGAACAGAGAATCTCGGACCACGTCTAAAAAGACTTCACTTTTACAAACAAACAGCACTGCTCCAGCAGGCCAAAGTGATTTTCAGTGTTGTGGAATGGATAAAACATGTGTGTGGGAGAGCCCAACCCTGAAAGCCTAGGTTCTTCCAGGACTGGAGCGGGATCCAGGAGGATTCCCCAGCGAGCTAATGGAGTCCAGATGCCAGCTAGAATGACAGATGGAGGGAGGTGGCGAAGGGAGATGTGGGACTAGGGTGGATCTCGTTTTCACGCGGCCTCACATGGTGAAGTGCCTTCCCTGCCTCCCGGCAGAGGACTCTGCCTAGGACGGACCGGGTGACGAGGTTAAGAGGCACTTGAGGCAGCTGAGGGCGTTAGCGGAGATGTATGGGCATGCATGTGCATTTTATATTGTTGCTGCAGAAACCTTGTATCTGCATATTTCATGTTTTCATGTTTTTTTTTCTTTTCATAAATTAATGCCCTATTTTATACTTTGTCATATGACATTGTCGTTCAAAAATCAAGACTAGAAGTGAGTGGTGCAACAGCGCCCCCTGTTGGTACCCTAAACATACATAGGGATGGGTGTACATAGGGACATTGCTGCTCCTTGGAGTGGTTGCACCACTCAAAAATAGCCAATCTAAGAGCTCACAACATGAGCAATTTTTATATTTCTATTAAAACAGGCAGATTGTCACTAACATGATGTGCCCAACATAGGTAGAAATCTTCATAAATATTTAACAAATTAAAAGTATTATCAACATACAAAATAATGTCCATTGGAACACAGATATTCTTTCCCCAACGGTTTTGGACATACAAGGTTTCTGCCAGATGATATGTTACAGCTGAGGGGAGGTTTTATGAATGTGTGAAGGGGAGCGCGCTTGTTGGAAAACATAACCTCGTAACATAACATGTATGTGCATCCATAAAACTGCAATAACTGTGGCAAGAGGAGTTCAAGGATAAATAATTACCCGACAGAAAGATGACCCATGACCCCCATCATTAATTAACATCACAAAGAGTAGCTACCGTTCCCTCTCAGCGACAGCAGGGAATAATCTCATTTAACCTACTTCAAATTAAACTGGTGGGTACTTAGAACAGACAGTCCACATGAAACTCAAAATGTGGAAGATGAATTGATGCTGTATGGGTAACGGTCTATACAATACTTATTCAATGTGGTCACTCACTTCTGCAGCACTCAATGTTGAATGGCATTAGCAAGTCTGATGGTATCTCGTGTAGTCTATTCTGTATATCAAATAAGCTTTTAAAGGTGATGTAATGGAACTCCCATGACGAAATATCCTCTCAGATATTAATAACTTTTACCATTCAATAAGGATATTTCAAATGTATCTCCATACTGTACATGGAGTGTGTCTTGAGTGTACAGGGTTTGAGTAGAACCGTTGCTTCTTCGCCTGGAAAGGAGCCAGCTTAGGTAGATTGGACATCTGGTTAGGATGCCTCTCGAGCGCAGTCATGTGCACATGTGTCAAATTATTTGACAAGGATAACCATCCGATAACCGTATAACCATCCGATAAAAGGGTGTACAAAACTGTTCTCAGTTGATTCCTATGTATTTTGTCCTGTAGAATCCATTATTAGCATAATTGTTCATTCATTATGCAAAATACAAAAATCTACAGGAAAAAATACACAAGAATAAACTGAGAGTTTGGTACACCCATTTATTGGATGGTTATATGCTTTGCCCTGCAGGGGTGGCGGTTATGTCCCACGGGCCCCAAAGCGAGATTGACAGCCCGGGCCTTCGATCCCTTATTAAATAATCCCCCCCCGAACGCACGGAGAACGTGAACGGGACCGTGACTACCGTTTCAGACTAAAAAAGCCCTCGCCACCTTCTTCCACCAATCCACCTTCTCTCTCTTTTGAATCAATGTGTCTGTGGTAATATTATGTCTTGTTTTGACTGTACCAGGCGATTGCACTCATTGCAGAGTCTGCAGTGCTAAAACTGTTCACAGCAACAACAGACCGGGAGCAATTATGTCCGTACTCTTAACGTGCGCCAGTAAGCACTACTAAGCAGCCCAGTTTAAACACTCTGGGCTCAAATTTTGTTACCAGCTAAACCCTAGGCCCGTTGTAGTGTTCCTAATGTTATTTTGGTGGTGCGCGGCACGCTATTCATTATGCCGACGGCGCTTTCCGCACCTGGAGGTGTGGTATTGGGCGTGTTGTCACACGTTCCCATAAATCGCTATTTTTGTCACTCACATTTGGGAAAGCGATAGTGGGATTTGAAAGCATGCACTATTTGAATCATATCTTGGTCAGTTTTCGTCCATTTTTTACACTTCAAAGTGATGTGTGATCACCAAATATAGATCTTTAATTTGATATGGAACAGGCGTGTAGATCGTCTCTCTATGACACTTTATGAAGCGGAACGTATTCGCCGGTCAATCGCCATAAACCGATTTCCCGAACCTTACGTCTGGCTTGATAACGTCGTATAGACGACCTACACGCATGCTCTATATAGCAAATTAAAGATCGATATTTGGGGAGGAAAAAAAGGAGGGAGAGCTCACTGAGCGCAGCAGCGGGTCATGGGTAAGGCTGAAACAATATAACACTGGGCATAACGGGCAAAGATAAGGGGTCTCTTAAAGGTAATGGGATGTGGCACAGGGAGTAGTTGAATTTCTGAAACGCCCAAACCACACCTATGCATAATGTAACGGGTCGCAGAGGTGTTTAATGGATTTAGAATGGTCACCAAAATAACAATTTAAACGGGGAACGCCCGTTCCCTTAGGCTAAATGCCCTAATAGCGGTAGAAGCGAGTTGCGACAAAAATCGAGCCGTCTATTTCCTACCTGCGCTGTGAAGGGCCCTTGACAAAAAAGCGTCTCCCTTCACCTCCCAATGAACTACATTTTACACTGCTTATTATTGACAGTAAATGTAGTCTTAGTCGCAGTAACTTAACAGTGTGTTTGTGGGAGAGAGAGCCAGAGAGAGAGAGAGACAGACAGACAGACAGAGAGAGTGCATCGACCACACATCGGAGCTGCCGGCTCCGATGTGGTAAACCTAAGGTAAACCTAAAAACAGCTCTAACTTTGATTTATAATTTTATACTGTCTCCATGAGAAGTGCTGTAATCAATACCGAAGTTCAAAAACTATACTGTGAGCAAATCTTGCCCTGGGCACTCTTTTGATTCACAGAGATAAGCAACAAAGTAAATAAAAGATAAAAGGGGCCTGTTCAAATATTGATAAAAGGAGCGAAGTGAGTGAGTGAACCTTTGTTTTTTTTAGCAGGTTTCTGTTCGCTTCCGTGGTCCTAAAACAGCTCCTATTGCATCTAAGCTCTCCTCCAATGCTATCATATCTGCAGCCAAAAGATGATGGACAGCACTTTAAGAACAACATAAATGATGCCCTTAAATGGGATTGATTTAACCTCAGCAGGGCAATGAAGATTGATTGCACAGAATGGGAGCAGCCCCAGTAACTCACAGGCCGTGCTGAAAAAAATACATAGTTGCTGGGCTACCGGAGCGCTACCGTGTAAAAATGTAAAGGCCAGTAGGACAGGCGTCATTTAGTTCAATTGGCCACACACTTGACTAAATAGTTAAACACAGAGTCGTCCAAAACCTCAAGGCTCTTTGACGCTGCTACACAAGCTACAATGCATAATTTAACATCAAACACTCTGCTACAGGCATTTAGCACTCACCCCACGACCACTGCACTTCCCAGAGCAGTCATGCACACCAAACACGCTGACGTTCTGGCACTGGCGATTTAGGCACATCTAGAAGAGGGGAAAAAGCAACGTAAAACATTTTTAAGTGGCTGCACGTTTTTACCAATAGCGCTGCAAAGTACTGCCGCAGGAAAAATGACTGCCTCAGGAAGAAGAAAACCTTGGATAATTTCTCTTTACCGTAATTTAATATTGTTAAATGTGGCTTCTGTTACCTTGCCCTCTCCACACTTCGTACCGGCCAGGACCAGCCCAGGGTCAGGCATGTCATCACCGAGGTAGACATGGGTCCCTCGACACAAAATACGTCCACCTTCTTGAAGGGGGATGTTGGTTTCTATGGAGACGGCATTTGTTCCAATCACTGGTCGGTTGGCACCTCCCTGGCACTGAATTTTTCCACATTTTGCATCCCTGAGTATAACACAAATATGTACATACAAGCTTGAGTAAGCTTGAGTGTGTGTGCATGTGCGCACGCACACACTCACGCACAAATGAATGAAGCCCAGAGTGTGAACATGGGATAGTATCTCAGAATTGTAAGAATAAATGTCTAATTGTAGCCAGAGATGACAGACTATTGAAAGGGAGTTAATGACTGTTCTGCTTCAGTACCCCAGTCATTAAAGCAATTACATCAATTAGCAAAGCGCTTGATAAGAGAACTCACCCAAAGGGTGGGAATCTTATGATAATTAGCCAACAAAAATAGCTCCATAAGTACTTGAGATGGTAATTAGCTGCTATCTTCTTTAAAATTACTTTCTTTTTTACCCTAGTAAATTCTTTGTTTTGATATCAGAATCCATTGTTTAATGGTGGTTGCTGACAATGCTACTTAAGCTAAACAGTGTTGTTATGCAGTCATTCCTACTGACTGTCTTTGTAACTGCATTCTTGATGCAGCCATTACCTCGGTTCGCATTTGGCAAAGGAGCCTTTGGGATCCTTCCCGCAGTTCCCATATGGATCTCCCGCAGAGTTGACCCTCTCGAAGCAGACCCCTGGGGCGGGCTTGGCTCCTTCATTAGGGACGGACAGTGAAAATGAACCACAGTGAAAGCACCCAAAACCAGGGTCGGTGAAAGTTATTCTTAAGCCTAGTTTGCACTTTGTTGCACACCGAAAATGGCAGATTTACAAGCGCACAACGTGCTGCGACACAGCGTGCGACGCCGGGTGCGCGCGACTGGAGGCCGCTCTTCCACACTAACCTGGTCCCCACAGTGTGATGCATTGCTGCTCATGGGTCTGACAGATGCCGTTGTAGCAATGCCCGTCGACGTTGTGGCAGACGTGACCGTCATGCAGGTAGACGTTGGCGGGGCAGTGAGGGTTGGCGCCGGTGCAGAACTCTGGCAGGTCACAGGAGTTACCGGACTCCCGGCACGGTGTGCCAGCCACTTTAAGCTGCAAGAAAACGCAAACGCACACCAGAATTATAGGTGACTTTGGGCATGTTTTACTGTAAAGTCACCATGTCTTGGGCTCACTTTATTTCCCCCAAAAAAAGCAAAACGTAATTGAACAATTTCATTATGGGAATCATTATTTCCATTAAATGTCCACGGAAATAATCAAACTGAAAAAACTCAAAAAATAAATAAATAGGTGGTCACGTTACCTCGCTTTGCCTCACAAGCCTCACCAAAACTTTTTTCCATTGTTCCTAAATTATTGTAAAGTAAATTTAAACAAAACAAACCACTTCCTGTCTGTGTAATAATCTAAAAATAAAATGCAAACAATATAACTAATTATTCCTGATTATTATAGATCATACTCAATTAAATAATTATATTATTAGAGTTATACCAAAATGTCAAATTAGAGGTGTAGCCTTCTAAATATCAAAATAATAACTTACTTTATCTATTCAAAAATAATATCGGTATCATATAAGAACAAAACAATAAGAAGAAGAAGTGAAAAGAGAACTTAAAACTGTTCATCACTGTTCTGGGGGCGAATATTCAGTGACACAAAGCATTGCAGGCTTGTAGATTGGATATTTCCGGTGTAATGATTTGGTGTACTGTAGACTCAGAGGGTACCTCACAGTACAGTGCAGGATTATGAGTTCAGTTAAGTTATTTGAAAATAGCCAAGCTCACCACAAACTCAGTGAGCTGCCAATTATGAAAACCTTTGAAAAAGTTTGAAAAATCTCGAAACATTTAGGAAATGTTAGCATAAAATGGCATGACCAAAATAGGGACACCAGGGTTAATGATGTCTTACAGCAGGGGGGTCCAGAGCAGAGGAGGGACCTCAGTTTCCTTCTAATCTAAAGTCTACACACTGAAACATGATTAATAGAAACTGAGCAGCTTCAAAGAACTTAATCAACTCCAGCAAATGTCCCATTTTCAAAGGGGAGGCACACATCTGAGAACTTCATTGGAAGGCATTTACATGTCAAAGGGACAATCACTTCTTTAGCAAGATGAAGAAAACTCAAAAAGTTAAATTGAATTAAATTGTAAATGGCCGGGCGGGCAGGTGATAAATCTTATTAATCATATCACAAGAGAATAATACTCTGAGTTAATTAATAGAAATCAGATAGAGATAAAGCTAGTGTTCGTGCAGTTGAGTGGATATTTACTGTCTGATAGAGCCTTGGAAATGCAACGTCCCCTTCCCTAAAAGCTTGTGTAACGTGTTACAAATAAAATAAAATAAAAGAAATACAGAAAGGTCTGACAGGGCAGGTGAAGTGTGAGTTAGTGTACAGATTAAGACAGAGGAGAAGAGCCTTGTGTTTGTGTGTGTATGTGTGTGCGTGCGTGCGTGTGTGTGTTTTATGTTTTAGAGAGACATTGTGTGAGCAAGCTTGTGCAGAGGTTGTATAATAATGAAAAGTGTTTGGAGACCGACATAACAGAAAGGTTGAGAGTATGCTTCCTTACCCTGCAATCCTCACAGCACTGTCCGTGGGCGCACACAGCGTCTCCTTTCAGGGTGCAGGTGGTGGCGTTGCAACAGAGGTTCATGCACTCCTGAGAGAGACACGCACAAAAAAACAACACATGGACCACATCAGCGTTAGCCGATATCCTCTCTTAGCGCACATGATACTGCCGCGGAGGACCATGTCAGGTCGAGCCTTCTGGGATGGGCGAGCGCGTTTCCTGTTGCCCACCGACCTTTGGCGACCCCTTTGAGTTTTGAGGGACATGGCAACATTAGCCGAGTGCTGAGAAATGCTCTCTCTTTGTCAACGCAAAGGGCCCTGTGTGGCCCCGAGGCTGCAGGCTCATATGTTTTGGATTTGGGGATCTGAAAAGATGTTTGGACTTGTGTGAAGCACAGCTCGTTTGATGG
>OOFJ01117989.1:4659-16805 GCA_900323375.1 Benthosema glaciale | reverse complement strand
CTTAGATATCATTTGTCTCTGAGATTCTGGCGACAGACACAGTGGACAAAGTGGTTGCCGTCTCTCTCCAATAATTTATTTCCATCTGGTTGTGTTTGTAATCCCTCAGAGGGGGATTATAGAAGAGGATTGTACCTCCTAACCTCCTCAGATAACCTTTCTTGAAAACTGTTCATGGTACAGTGCTGGCAAATTTAGGAAATAAAACTATATTATACAGTGTATCCCTCAGGATTAAGTTTAAACTATGGGGGGGGCTTGTGGTTTGTTGGGAAGCCGACAGCCCAGTGGTCAGTGGGTATACGCCCTGGGAGAACACTTTGCACATTTGAAATGGCATCACTCTGGTGCACATTGAGAGAAGAAGTTAAGTTAGACATATACAGTGTAACATAATGGGGGATCTCATCTCAGGACGCACCATTTAACATATTGAAAAGTTCATATTTCATGTTAGCTAGGCATTACTGTATACTAGGGTAGGGTTTCAGCGAGAAGCCAAATATCTTCTGGACAGTGATATAATAGCCTGGTTTTGAGGTGGTCCCTCATGCCTCTTACAACGGGAAAAGTTTGGGATCTATTTTTACTTTTCTTTTTTGCCAAGGGGTAGATTTCAGCCGTTTTGAGTCCACATTTTCACAAGTAATGCCTTCATTTTGGCGTAATAATTATCTTCATTTCTAGTCACCTGCCTGACCTAATAATGAGCCTCGGGTTGTGGCCTCAAATATGTTTTATTTTAACTTGGAATACGGTTAGTTTGTCTATTCATGGTGTTTTTTTTATATTGGCTATTTTATAGCATTAAAATTTACAATTTACAATTTAGGCATTTAGCAGACGCTCTTAATCCAGAGCGATTTACATAAGCATGAACAAAAAAGCATGGTATTGGTAATACATCATAATACAAAGTAGTTCATGTGAATGATTCAACCATAAGCTAAGAATGTCACAGTAGAAAAGACTATACTATCAATTATACTATGCATATATACTAACAGTGCTATGTTTACATGAAATGCTATAGGACTACATAAACTGCTATCTGAGTCTACATAAAAATGCTATCTAAGATACATAAGTCGAGCCTTTGCCCACTTCTGTAGGAGGTCGAGGCTAGGGCAAGTGCTGTGTGTGGGTTGTTATTGTTGCCTCATTATCAGGTTACCCGCTCAATGTTGTAAGTTAATGAGTCTATGGTGCCATTTCCTATAAGACTTGTGACTGATGTTTTATCAGCCTAACAAAGGCTACAGTAGGTGTCAAAACAAGTAGGTGCATTTTTATTATCTTGTCATGCATTAGCTAACTTTATAAAGTATTTTACATTTTGCAACAAGACTACAAGAGTGCCTTTTGGTCTTTTTCTGTTTTGTCAATAGCACACCATGTTCACTCTGTGTCTCTGCCGCAATGTTCAGCTGGTATGGAAATGTTGGAGGTGCAACTGCAAGAACTGCAGAAACACGTTTGTCTTCATTTGGACTAGTATGTACAGTATGCTACAGCCTTAATACCAAGTCTGCTGCTCTCCTTTCATTGGCCTACGCTTTGATCTTGATGAGCAGGTTAAAGAATATAGGCTACTGTATCTCCCACTGAGTTAACCAAATGAAATGACTCACTCCTGCCCTTGGGCTTGGCTCTCCCCCCGGCAGCAGCCGTGCTCCCTGTGAGAGCAGCCAGTTCAGCCTCCAGGTCAGGGTCGTCAAGGTTCTCCTCCATAGCCATCGCCATCTCCTCTGGGTTGAAGTCTACAAACAGACCCATCTGGAACGAGGAAGTCAGAACAATAACACTAATATTAATAATAATCAATAATAATTATAATAATATATAATAATAATATAATAATGAAGATGTGAATGGTTTAACCGCATACTGACTGATAGAAGTGCGTGTGAGAAGGAATGACAGTGTAATCACTTCATGCTGGCCCCATCCTTGAATGTGATGCGAGTTAATTAAAAAGTTACAGACATACTCCTTTCTGAACAGAGATAAACAAGAGCTCTTTGACTGTTCAAGGTCTCTTTGGAGAGAAAAAGAAAACGTATGAGAAATGTTTTACTCGTTAAAACCAGGAAAGCACGTGTCTAGATTTTAACCACTTTAGCCATATTTTATACTTTGGCTATTAAAAAATAGCAAATATACAACCTCATCACTTCGTACCATGCTATGAATTTGTTACAGTGTGTTTTTTAAACTGCACATTTGTGCAAATCTTTGGGAAAAAATATAGACATATATATTTGCACAATTCATGACTGTCATTTACTATCAACATGGATGAAAGTTTAGTAAAGCATTCCGAGTAGTCTTTCCATTTATTCAAGCCTGTGTCAAACTGTCAGTCGGATATTTGATTATTCAGATTAGCAGCTCAGGCCCACAGGCCGTCTGTTGCCTATTGGTTAAAGTAACATTGTGCAGGTGTATTCTGTTAAAGCTAACACTATGTGCTGCAGTGTCTTCCACTTCCAGTAAAAACAACAATACAATGCCAGTGTTCTATTAAAAAACAGTGTGCCCAGTGTTCGTTCGCTATACAAAATAGCACAGTGCCAATATTTTCATTAAAAGTGGCAGTTTAGTTGTCAACAATGCAGAGCATCAGTCAGTGTTTCAAAACAACACCATGCCCATGTGCCAGTCAGTGTTTACCATTAATACAGCAGCACATGGCCAGCAACAACACAGTGCCAGTGTTTTCCATTAGAAATAGCAGTGCCAGTGTTTTCCATTAGAAATAGCAGTGCGCCAGACAGTGTCACTCATTCTCCTCCTCACCTGTTTGGCTGCAGCAGCACCCTGACCCTTGGGCATCGGTGCCCTCTTCTTTTTAGCAAACATGTTCTCTTCTTCTTTCTCGCGGCTTGGTTCTTTTCAAGACAGCAAGCCCCGAAACTGTAAAGTCAGCGGTCCCAGAATTAACCTACAGTAATATAAAGTAAAAGCATGTACACTTTAGAACGGCCAAGCAGCTGCTTAATGTCATCTCTCTGTATTGTAAACAAACTACAATCATGTGAGCAGCGGTGGTTGTCAGGTGGTGCCTATACCACCTCATCTAGCTCCTTTCGGAACAATTAGGATTAGGTAGAGAAAAGTCCAAATGTAAAAATAAAACCTAATCGTTCCGAAAGGAGCTACCACCTCATCCAACAACAACACGACCTGTCAAACCCCTGGGTGTTCATTTATTCATTTAATTCTCTCAGAGTGTACAACATGGAACCAAATTGTTCATTTTGGTTTTATATCACAAATGGATATAAAAAAACACACACTCGGAGGCTGCTATAGCTTCCTCTACCGTTAATGGGCTGTTGTTAGCTTAGCTAACATTACCTTAAGACTGAGATGTTTCCCCCCCCCCAAAAAAAAAGTTTATTTACAATTTAAGAACAACTCGGCTGACTTGAATTAGACGTGTGTGCAGCGATGGTTCTGCTCTTATAACGCCACAAATTAAACGTTTGTTTACCTGCTCATTTATTACCACACTAGTTGGTTTAATAGTTGTTTTTAGTCCACTCACTGCAGAGGAAAACAGTCACTTGTGTTGCTTCATTGGTTTCGGTTTGACAACATTGCCTCGGCTCAGTGCGCATGCGGTACACGACTGAACGTGGGGGCGTTCCAGGTCGTCGTCGTGCACTGCTTGTCAATATTTAGACTGCATGGGATCAATTAGCTTTGCGGGTTGCACATCCGTTCCGGAGCGGATACGGAAACGGGCTGTGCGCTTGCATGTATGTGTGGGCGCGAACATTACCGGACACAGTAGGCGGGCTCTGGCCCGGATGACACTCGTTAAATAAGAATATAAACCAAGCCCACTGAACTTTCTGGCAATGACAGAAAGTCACACAAGAGCTTTATTTTTGTTTTCATAAAACACCATACAAACATTTTGAAATGTAAAATGAACAAACAAACAAGCAAACAAAAGAAATACAGCAAATGCGTCTTTATCCAGTTCAGATTCAGAAAAATAAGACGCATGCAAAAAGTGCAAACCTACAAATATACTGCATAGGAAACATTTCAAACAATAAAAATGTAAATGTGGTTTTGATTTATTATTATTATGAGAAAGAGAACTGTAGGCCTACATGCACACACTTTATTCAGTTATGCTCCAAAATAACGGAACACTTTACCTGCATTTGTTAGGCCTTAAAGAGATTAGAGATGCAGTTCACCTAGCTAGCCTTAATTAATAAAATCTCTATTTTAATGCAATTTATTTCAATGTGTTTTCCATTTAACTTTCTAATAGATTGTCCATGTTTTTCTTCTTTTAATGCTAAGTACTTTGTTGTTTGATTCCTTTTTCCGTTTCGCATTTTATTTGATCTAGAAATGTAAAATCTGTTGAGCTACATGTTTAGTATGAAAGGTGCTATACAAATAAAGTATATAATTAGTGCTGTTATTATTATGTAGTTACAGTATAGGTGCTCAAGGATGTAATTCCAGGTGGATGTTCCACAGGCCTACAACCAGATATAACTTGAACAAAACATTGGTAATAATGATGTCGAAATGATGTGGGTTGTTGTTGTAAAACAATGCTGTATGTACAGTATTGGACTAGCTTTCCTCAGTTGTCATGCTTTGAAGTCTAACACATCATGTGTTTTGCACACATATGTGACCATGTCATATCATGTAGGTTATAGCCAACCCGCTATAACGTCTTACTTCATACCAGGAACTGTGAAGAGATGACTGTATGCATCCAGGTGTTGTTCATCTTGATAACAAAAAGATTATGAAATATGTTACATAGTCTACTTGTGTGTTCAAGATATAATACAAATTATACCAGTTTGTTGTTACTGTATTGTCATGATGATTTGGTCATACTACTGTATGTTGGTTATACTAAGGTGTAAGTTGGTTACTTGTTCACATGTTATGTTATTTATATAGACAAACTGTTTGCTTGAATGTTAATGTCATTTAGATAGCATGTTGAATATAGAGAGGTGATTTGATGTTTACCTGATATGCTAGTTTAAGTTACTTTGTAGAATTTACGTGATTTATTTGCACTATACGTATGTGACCATCTATCCTGTCTTTTTTTACTATAGCATCTAACCTGCCCTTTATTGATTATAAGGTCACTGTGCATGTCTGCCGAATGCTTAAAATTGTAACTGTTTACAGGTCTCTGTTGTTGCTGCTAATCAGCTTCGGGAAGGAAGTGCCGATGGCGCGACCGTGCCGATAGACAACCAACTCGAGCATGTACTCGTCCACCTTCACCACCACAGATGTCATCTTCTCTGTGGACACGAGGAAGATGATGGTGAAGACGGCCACCTCGAACTCTGGGCTCACGCCGATGAAGGAACCCCCCACTGGCTTCACCAGCCCCTTCCAGCTGAACTGAAGGTTCAGGACATGGTCATCTTCATCGGGCTGGGAGATAAACAAGCAGGAAATTCATGAATCACTTTCTGTAAATTAATTTGGTCATGTCATTATGATTTTTTTTTTTTTTTTTTTACATTTAAAACAATAGAAAGAAACTTCATTCAGCCTAGTCATGTCACAATTATTACATAATCGCCTAAACGCAATTATTTGCGATAATCGCAATTATTTTTGCATAATCGTTTGCATGTTATATATATATATATATATATATTTTTTAAATAGCAGATCTATGATCTATAACTTTGTATATTTAAGTTACTACAGTGGTGCCGGTTGGGCACTGGTCTACTTGAAACAATACAAGTTGGAAATGCATGCCCCACCTGTGTCCCTTTTATGCCCATATATGGAGTACTTAATGTCCCAATTTCCCAAAAGACAAGTACTTTCTTTGCCGTCTCCCATACCACTTCTGCAGTAGAACCACAGTCATCCATTCATTAACTCTCACTGCCACCCAGTGCCTGTCTTAACTTCTCCCTGAACTCCACACAACATTCTTGTTTCTTTAACTTCAGCTTAAGTAAAATATAAAGCACATTTTCTGTAAGATGACCACACTGGCAACCCTAGCACACGCACAGACAGTCCATTCAGATGGTCAATGTGTAAAAAATGCACATCAGCTTTGACTCCTTGGAGGAAAGCCTTTTAGAGTATGTATGATCTTAAAGTCAGACAGCTCACCTCCAAAGAGTCCGTTGTGAATTGTGGGCAACCCCCCCTAGCCTACCTAGGGGGGGTTGCTAAAGCGTTCAATTTGTCATAATAGGGAGATAAACCAGCAGCTGCTTCACTGATTGGCCAACCTAACCCATGGACTTCACGGATTGGCCAAGCTTTACGGAATGTCTGTGCCACCTTACAAATTATAAGTGGTAGCGGCCGTGATAGCACTCTATTTTAGAGTCCGAGAATAGTGATCCATCCACGATGGTGCTGTTTTGTGAAAAGATGTGCTGGACAGTGCATTCGAAAGGAGCACCCAAGGGGTCACCCACTGGTGCTGCTGCAACTTTGGGGAACAAGGTCTACTACTTCGGAGGGTCGCACAAAGATAAGGGCCAGATGGAGGTGCACTTCTTCAACACAGTGTCTTTATCCTGGAAGAAGTTGCCCCCAGTGACCGATGAAAAAGGAGAATTCCTTGAGCTTCCCTCCAAGCGTATCTTCCATACAGCTGCGCCCATAGAAGATAATGTCTACATCTGGGGAGGAATTCCTTACTGCAACATAATTTATGCTTTTAATGTGAACACCCACAGATGGTTCATGCCCAATATTTCTGGGACTGCTCCAGAGGAAAGGGGTGGGCACTCAGCCTGTGTCTTGGGGCAGACCATGTATATCTATGGGGGATACGTCCGGCTCACTGGAAACACTCAAGACATCTACAAGTTGGACACCACCACAATGGTCTGGTCTTTAATTGCAGCCAGAGGTACCCCGGCACCTGCGTCATTAGGTCACTCTGCCACCATCATTGGGAGAAAGATGTTTGTATTTGGGGGAGAAAGGGAGGAGGATGACAACGGGGACGACTACAGCAACAACATCAGTGTGTTTCACTTAGAGACGAACCAGTGGCTGAGCACACCTTCTGTACAGCTTCTTCCAGAAGGGCGCAAGGGTCACTCAGCCTTTGCCTACCATGGAGAGTTGTACATATTTGGTGGCTTTCATCAAGACACAAGCATCAGTGATCTGTGGAAATTCAATCCAGAGACCTTCTCCTGGAAGAAGCTTGAGCCCAAGGGGAAATTTCCACCACAGAATTCTTGGATGTGCTGCTGCATGGTGGGAGATCGTGTCATCCTCTTTGATGAAGACCTGTATATCTTAGACTTAGATCGGTGTCTGGGAGCAGTCAGGACTCCGATTGGAACTGGAAACCATGATGACAAACAAAACAGCGAGTCTAAGAATACATAGAAGATGAAGAAGAGAAGAGGAAGAATTCCCAGCCTTACAGGTAAGGGTGGGAAGGTAAGGGTGGGAATTGTGAGCAATGAACAACCTCAGCAACAGAAGTTAAGGCATCAGTGTGTTCGCTGGCAGCGTGCTCCAGAAGATCTTGAAATTGAAAATGAAGAAAATAACTAACCAGCAAGCCCACTAAAAGAGCTCCATCAGGAATGAATGTACAAAGAGATGCTTAGGGCAAAGAACACTATTATGGAAGAAGACTTCAGGAAACTTGCTTGTAAAGGATAAGAACCACAAATGGGAGAGGAAAATGACAATGGTGGAAACCGTGTTGTTTTTTTATACAGTATATGCATATTATTTATTCATTTATTTATTGTATTTTTTATCTATTGTATTTTTTTTTTGCTGTTCATGTTTTTTTTTAATGGAATATTATAGCGAGCATTATATGAGATCAGATTCTTATGGCACCATACAGGTGAATAAATAGAGTTCTACAGTCATTGGGCCGGGTTGAAGATATGATGGGTTGCATGTGACTCTATAAGCGGTCTGGGTGTGGCTTATGGCAGAATGGTGTTGAAACATGGGACAACTTGCAGATATTATCGGGTGGGCACTGGAAGAGGCATTTTCATCCACTTCTGTCAGGTTTTAATAAGTACAAGTTGTCATCAGGCTTCCATCTAGCTGACCAAGTTCAATGAGGTGTGTATGGTGTGGGTGAAAACAGATCTCAGCAACAATTCAGTTCTGAGCATTCAAGTAAACTGTCTGCTCTTAAAAGGATGCAGTGCCGACTAGTATCAAACACCAACTAGGGACTACTGATTACTGAATCGCTTCCCTCCACACCCTCCTGTGTAGCATCAGGTTCGCGAGCTGCAGTGCTGTTAGCTCCACTAGCCAGTCATCAACACTGCAGAGCTCAAGACTGCTCCCCCGGCCTGCACCCGATCTAGTATGAATCCACCCATTGCAGAGCTAAATTAGAACTGCACTCGAATATCGAGTGCCAACTTGTGCATTGCACGCAAGTAGGCCATGGCCTACTTGTGCGCGAGCGGAGCGAGCTAGCAGAGTGCAGGTACTCACGTAATTACATCAAGTGTGATCATGATTGCTGATTGCTGATTAAACTCGACTACAATTACCCTACCACACCGTTTAAACTTGTCTTGTGACGTATCTTGTTGTCGTCATCATATATACCATACCGCATATGTATTGTAAATACCATTAAAAATGTTGACGTCCTTTCGTTTAACACCAAACAAAGAGTTATATATAGTATGGAGGTCAGGACATGATTGGAATCAAGAAAGTTTTTTAAAGGGAATGCCAGGAGTTTGATTCATAAAGGGGCACTCTCAACCAATAACGATTAATATCTCAATTACACCACCATTACATCATCAACTCATCCAACCAATCGAGGTTCGAGAAGCGAGGCGCGTGAAAAAACAACTGAAAACAGTACTTTCAGTAATAACCACTTCCAGGTATGCGTATTTTTGAGGAATGTTCTTGCACAGTTGCAGTTTTCAATACCATATAATATATTACCTCTCCTGTAGAAAATAAAGGTACCCAGTACCATCATATGTTAGAGCCGTGGTTTTCAGTCATTCCAGGGCCCCCTCCTCCCTGACAAGAACTTGGAATTGTAGGAGTTGAGGCATTACATGGGCGTTGCAAGGCTCTGTGAGCTTGTATGTGGATATTTTTTTTCCCCTTCCATTTGATTGATTGATTTATTTTTAGGTAATAACAAGTTCTTAAAAGTCCTTAAATTGACACTTTACTGACATCTGGGACCTCCCCAAAATCACGTGGGGACCCCCCTGGGTGGTACAGACCCCAGGTTGTGAACCACTGTGTTAGACAACACCACAATCACAGATTATTTTCATACCGTGTCTTTGTTTGCCCTTGCTTTGTATCCTTTGTAGTCAATGTGGTCATGCTTCTCCTGCAGGTAGAACTGGACCCAGTTGTGAAGACCCATGACCTCTCTGCCATATTTGGTCTCCCCGACAAACACGTGTTCAAAACCACAAGAATCCTCACTGTAACAAAAGAAAGTAACATGTGGAAAGTATACAAAAAGAAGCTATGCTTATAATGACACGTTGTGTTGAACAAATTCAATACTGGGCCTCACACAGGACAAGTACATCCGAGTGCCAGAAAGTTAAAGCTACAATCAGGAAGATCTATGTCTCACACCCGGGAGAGACATGTTGCATTCGCAGACATTTATACTGCTGAGTGAGCAGAGCTATGCCATAGCTCTGCTCATTTGAGCAGGGGAAAATATTATGCCCTGAGCTTTAGGCAATACCTCTTGCTAACCAGTAGGTGTCCTACCCAACCACCGGATGTAAGTGTCTCAACAGACATCCACCACAGTTATACTGTATTGTATTAACATAAACTCTACCATATTGCACCATATTGTTTTATTAAATAAGCTATAACATGCATTTTACATTAATTTATATTTAATATATTGTTTATGCTCCTCAAACTTATTTCTAATGGTTTGAGCCTAAATCGAAGTAATTTCATCCTGGCCTCTGAAGCAGTTTTAGCTGCAGTACCACAATGTCATGTGGTGGGGTGCTGATATGCAACTTATTTAATCTTTGAATCATTATAATATGGCATATAAGATGCTAGTTAAACCCAGGCTTGTTTCCATTCTATGCCAGCTTGGAAAACCGACAATTGTGGACAGTTTTGACTGATGACATCACATATGACCAAATCAGTTGAGCTGTTCCTGAGAGCATTTCCATAAAAGCCCCCATATGATGAGTAAGCCTGATTGTTCAAAATTGCGTATTTGTGGGGACGCTACATGCAGCATAGAAAACCTTTCCGTAAAATCACTTACCCTCCACCTCGTTCCCTGTGGTAGAGACGGAACCAGATGTCATATAGCTGTCTCTTGAACTGCATGGCGTCTGATGGCGACTGTCCCTTGCTGACCAGATACTTGTGAGCACACTGGAGAGTGAGGAAGGAGAGTGTCAAATAAAAGGCACCACAGAAGGATAACACAAATGGAGAGCCTTCGTGTTGTGTCCTTTATACAGTTGTTGTTTACTGTAAATAAATTATTTCTGCCAAAGGTACTTGGGGAAAAAACAGGTCACATCCTAGCGGTTCCCATGGAAAGGGGAAGTTGCAATTGCCTAAATCCTGCTATTTACAACACCAACTGTACCTTCATGACGTCAGTCTCCAGGATGGCGTCCAGGAAGAGATGGTTCTCTCTCATTTCCTCCGAGGTCACAGTCTCTGACACGCCTGTAGAAGTCTCGTAGTTGTCCAGCAAGCTGATGAAATCTGCACAAGGGAGGAAAGTTACTGTACCACAACACCCATACCCCCCTATCATATGAGATTATAGCCAGAGTGGACTGGGCCGGGCCGTTTTTTATTTTATTTTATTTGTTGGTACTCGGGCCGGCCCTACCCTGCGCGGCCGTTCTGGCAAATGCCAGAATTGCCAGACCGTGCAGTCCGGGCCTGGTACCACTCACATTGCAGCCATCAAGACGTCTGAGGTGTCAACAGTATAGTGTAGGTTAGTTACACAAAGTGTAAAATTGAAAGTGGGTTAGCGTTGCATTCTTTCTGGCCTCTGACCTGCATTGCAGACATTAAGATGACAGAACTTACGGGCATAAGTTTCGATACTTTTGAGTTTGTCTTCGTTGACGTAGGAGAACAGCGGTTCTCTGGCCTTATCTCTGGCATAATTACTGCCCTGGGCCACGTAGCCTGCCCTCCCCTAAAGAAACAATGCAAACAGAAGTTAACATACCTGACACGGAGCAGGAAAACGATCAGAATTCATTTGTATTTATTTATATGAGGGGTTTTCAACAGGTGGTCCGTGGACCACTGGTGGTCCGTGAAGGTGTTGCATGTGGTCCCTGAACATGCAACTGTAATGTAGCAAAAAAATATTTTCTTCCACAGACGTTTTGTAAACTCCTCCATGGAAGTGTGTCAATGTCAGTTGACACACAGAAAAGGGAGTTAGATTCTCAAGAAAGATTGCCTGATTGAGTCATCATTCTCAGGAAATGTGCCCATAATAAAAACAAGTATAATCATGGCATCACACTCCATCAGTACTGTATATCAGTTAATCTGAGTTTAATGGAAGGTTGGATAAAGTAAGAGAATGGAATAATAATAATAGTCAGGGTCGTGGTCCCCAGGTTGATTGTAAGTCAGGGTGGTGGTCCCCATGTTGATTCTTAGTAAGGGTGGTGGTCCCTGGTTCACAATTAGTTGAAAACCCCTTATATCAATAAAAAATCACACCCGTGTGAACTGAGTGGTGTGAGGTCTTCAGGACATCTTTTCAAGATGATCCAATACTTGTGATTGATTCTCTGATTGCATTCCCTTTTATACGCACTGTCCAGCACTGGTCTGATGTAACGTTTTACGTACTAGTCTTCACATGACTCTTATGTAATGATTCCTACCCGTTTGAACTCAAATGACTTCATACCTGTCCACGGCGGAGGGGGTGTGACACGGGACGTTTCGAGTACAGAACAAAGCTGGTTATAGGAGTGGTGTTTCACACCACTCAATAATTGAGTCGTTGCAATTAATTCTAAACTTTAAATTAAGCTTAAAGTCACCTGGAGATTGATGGTGTAGTCAGTCCCTGGCTTGAGACGGTTGACATCCGACCTCCAGAGCTCGTTCAGCAACTCGGAGAG
>OOFJ01117978.1:3043-19392 GCA_900323375.1 Benthosema glaciale | reverse complement strand
GTAGCCTATTTTCGTCAGCTCGCGCTGATGAAACACAAAGGGATTATAATGTCAACATTCAACACAAGACGTACGATACCCCAGGTAATGTACTGCATGCATCACTCTGTCTGAAAGTTTAACTAAAGTTCTACATTTGGATCAAGACAGTCATCAGGGCGGATCTTTTTTTTTTTTTATCATCAGCCTATCCTTGTTGATTACACCATTACGTTAGGTAGCAGTAGCGGTAGCCTCATTCAACTACATGTCTTCATGATTAGCTGATCTACAAGCTCTCAGCGTGTTGCGCTGCTTTGTTATGATAATAAGCAGCAGTATAGCCTCATTCCGTTCCGTGTGCAACGCGCCGCCGCCGCCCACCACCACCACATGCGGTGTTGGAAGTTGGATGAAATGAAGTCAAAGATAGCCATCGGTGCCTGTGATACGAACGGGTAAAGGTGCGGGTAACGTTTTTGACGGGGCCGGGCGGGTCTGGTTTAGAGTTTTATATAAATCACGGGTAAACGGGCGGGGACAGCACTGATGACTGACGGGCCGGGTGGGTGCGGGTATCGAAAATTGGACCCGTGCAGGACTCTGAGGTGTATATAGGAGGGGCTAGTGCCCCTCCACTGTATTTATATCAGCCATGTGATGTCACATGTTGTCAATGTTTGTTTAACTGCTGCCCTAAACAAAAGTCCATAGACTTGACTGCCATATGAGGTAATCTTCAAAAGGCATGCATTGGAGGGGCTAGCTCCCCTGAAAAAATAAATAAAGTTAAAACAAATACGAATATCGAGTGCCAACTTGCGCATTGCACGCAAGTAGGCCATGGCCTACTTGTGCGCAAGCGGAGCGAGCTAGCGGAGTGAAGGTACTCACGTAATTACATCAAGTGTGATCATGATTGCTGATTATAAACTCGACTACAATTACTCTATCACACTGTTTAAACTTCATTTATAAGATCTTGTGACGTATCCTGTTGTCGTCATCATATATACCATACTGCATATGTATTATGTAAATACCATTAAAAAGGTTGACGTCCTTTTGTTTAACACCAAACAAAGATTTATATATAGTATGGAGGTCAGGACATGATTGGAAATTTGGAATCAAGAATGTTTTTAAAGGGAATGCCAGGAGTTTGATTTATAAAGGGGCACTCTCAACCAATAACGATTAATATCTCAATTACACCACCATTACATCATCAACTCATCCAACCAATGGTTCGAGAAGCGAAGCGCATGAAAAAACAACTGAAAACAATACTTGTAAGTAAAGAAAGAAAGAAAGAAAGAATCAAACCCTACATTTGAGTACAGTTCCATCGTGCTTTAAATCAGCAACTATCATTCCAAGGTTGAAAAAGAGTAAAGTCTAAATAAATGGCAGCCTGTAGCACTTACACCCATTAGTGAGCAAATGCTTTGAGGAAAATGTCAAATATCTGATCAATAGCAAGTTGCCCCTCACACTTCACCTAACAACACTACAACCCTAGCCTCAAAACACAGTTGCCTCGGGCGTACAGCCGACATAACTGCTCTGCTATTCCTAAACGTAACCTCAGTAAACTATGCCTAAACAGTAAAACCTAACGATATATCCTGACACTAACCTCAGTTAAACTCATTGGGAGCACTTGCTCCACTGTGTGGTTGACCGACGTTAAGAGAACTGGCACTCTCTGCCATAGTGGAAAAGTACTAGTATAGATGCAAAAATACTGAGGAAATAAGCAATGTGTAGCAAGGATATTCATACACAAACCTGGCAGTGGGGTGTCTCTACTGTATAATGTAATATCTAATTAGGAGGATATGGGGAAAGTGATACTTTCTGAGACTCTGCTTGACTGATAGCTCTGCTGGAGGCCATTGTGAGAAAATGTATACTAATCATACCTAATCAGCTCGGAAAGAACCACGGTCTCTTAGTCTCTACTTCTGAGGACAAAAATTACCATGGCACAGAGAAATTCCGCTGGATGTTTGACTATGCAAATGATGAAATATTTTCTTTGAAAATTGTTGTTAGTATTTAATTGTTTTCTTTGAGTACACAGCAAAAGATGCCTTTCTCCAGTAAAGCAGTTTTACTTTTCATTGTAGAAAGCAAGCTAAAGAGCATTAAGCAAGTCTTGTTCAATACAAAGTATTTAAAATCGATGATAAAAAGTGCACGTACATAAATAAGTGCTGCTTTTGAGATGACATCGGAACCCTTCTTTCATTTAAACAGTTACAGACTCTCAACATCATCATGATTCATCAACCTTCAAAATAAGAGATTCCTGAAATACTGCTTCAATGACTTTAGTTCGACTTCATGACAGAAAAAGAGGCCTGCCCTGCATCGGAAAACAGATTTGGGATTTACATTTTGCTCGTGCCAGAAAAAAAGAAAAGACAAGAAAGGCTAATCAGTAAGCAATCATGAGCCAATCGAAGAAGAGAATGACGTGTGTAATCCAAAAATCACTGAAAGCAGGCTGAGCTTCATGCTAGTTTCCACTCTCCTCCATCCCCTTATTCTTCTTTTTCTCCACACAGACACCACCTTCATAATGCCACAACAGCAATGATCATTATGGAGATTAGGGCTTCGATTCCTCTACAGTGCCACCAATTTGTCCGGCCGACGACACAAACGCAACTGGCCATGTCCGTGGGCGGGACATCAGGTGGGGAGGGAATCTTTGACCCTGCACCATCAACTCTTTTAGGTTGGTCAAAGCCACCTGTGCTACTACTGAAGCCCCTCACTGGCAAGTGAACAGAAGTTGCATGTCATTCTTCGGAGGAAGAATGTGGTTTCAATACCATTCACCCACTAGGATCAACTGGTCTAAAGATCAGTAGAGTAGAGGGCAGAAGATTACACAAGTGTGTGGGCTGCTGTGGAGAATTCGGCAAGGCCCAACCACTGAGAGGAAACATTGAAGTGAATTGTTCATGGTGACCGAAAGTGATATTGCACTATGGGCCATGGCACTATGCATGGCGCTATGGGCCATATGTTAATGTGCACTATGCTATGTTCCATGCATGAATGCGTGCTATGCTCCATACGTGAACGCTATGTTCCATATGTGAATGTGTGCTATGCTATGAACAGCCCAGTGCGTTCACCTGTGGCCCAATACCAATCCCAGAATGAACTTTGTTCCAACCCGGAAGAACGCCTCATGCGCTGGGTGAGCAAGTCAATACAAGTGGATGAGAGGAGAAATCTCTATTATATATAACTCTATGGTGATGATGACCACATTGGGAGAAAAAGGGGAAAGCAAACAAAAAAAAAGACATTTGCAATGCTGAGGCAGCCAACGGCTCCACATTCAAATAAAGGTTAAGTTCACCTCACAGCTTCTGCTGTGAAATAGCAGAATCTCATCGGACACTCCTCTGGGGAGTGTAGAAGTGTCTGTACCACAATACTAGAAATAAAGTGCCAATTATCTCTGTAATAGGCAGTAACAACGCTGGGAGCCTATTCTGCTGTGTTCCATGTTTACTGTGTATCTTTAAATCTCCCATTTAAGAGTTCTAATGAGTTCAATTAATTGAATAGGGAGAAGGGGGTGGGGGGAGCAGTGATTTGAGAACTAGGTCTTGCCATCGGTGCTCAAATCCCAGGAGGAAGGGATGCACTAGCCTACTGCCAGCACACAGTGCATAAAGTCCAACTGTTGCACCCAAATGGAATAGGATAAACGTACAGCAGTGTCATGTCTGCATACAGTATGGACTTTAATAGACTTCCAAAGGACCCGGTTCCAGAAATAGAGTCTCTGCTCTGACTGTTCCACTCTCCACAGTTAATAACACTTACATCTTCCTGCAAAAGGAAATGTCACCTCCCTCTCAGTGTCTTGACATACTTTTTTAACCTACTGTAGACCTCTAAACCTACTGTAAGAGCTGGGAGTGGAGAATGCCTAGTCCTCCTAGTTAAACCAGGTCAATATACTTTAAATCAGCCATATTCACCTGAATTAGAATGTAAATGGATTCCATACAAATAAACATACAATTTAATGTCTTATAATGATGCAACCTGGATAAGATCTGTGGACACCAGATATAATGGTTAAATGCAAAGGACATATTTGCCCTTAGTGATCAATAAAGCTCTGATTTATTTATTTATTGTTATTTTTACCTTTTATGATGATTGAACAAATGTTATTTTTCATGTCATGATTATGAACTGAATACCCAGGACCTAAATGGAAACAAGACAGCAAGGACTTGTTTCGGTGATCCCATTGGTTGTGTGTTTGACTGTACCCTGTACTGATTTCATTTATGTCTGACTGTACCCTGTACTAATTACATTTCTGCCAATAAAGTATTCAATCAATCAATCAATCAATAAACCAACCAATCAATACATTTTGGTTTCTGTGGATAATAACTGTGCAAATTCTTCTTTTTGACCAATTTGTTGCATTGCACCTTCATTTCCATATATCTTTTTTTAACTTAATGATGGTACACTGTTTTGGACTACATACACCAGAAAGTGAGTGCAGAGTCTCACTGGGCTCGGCAAGTTTAAGCAGCAACATCACAGAACATATGCTGAATATGTTCTGTGATGTTGCTGCTTAAACTTCATCATTTCTTTCTACTCATTTACATATGGGAGCAATACTTTAACTCTGCAACTTTTTTAAACTCCATCGTGAAAGGAACTGTAACAGGGGAGGTCATAGTGGAGGCCATAGCAGACTGGAAAGAGAGGCCATATGAGTGTGAGAAGGTCACCGGCACTGCACCATTTGCACTTAACCCCTAACTGCTCCCCGGACACCAAATTAATCCGTTGAATTAATATACTGTAAAAGATGTTCAGTTATATTGCAAATCAGTCATTTTCACTAAGCCACATGGTTTAGTTTAGTTTATTTGATCATATTCACAGTATCCAGTACAAATTATGCATCGGTAAGGAAAAAAGGAAAATAAGACAACCAAGTGAATGAGATCAAAAGGGCATGGGCTGAAGCTGAAAGCTTATAAATGCCCAGCTTCAGCCCATGCCTTTTTGATCTCATTCACTTGGTCATACCACAACGTATATCAACTGGGCTTTGTTGTGTTTTCAAAACATTTAGCCACTCCTCCATTTTAACCACAATATCATCAGAGTTTACAAAGATCATGAATTGAAATCATATATCTTATGAAATAAATACAAGTGAAATATGATCCTATAAACCAGTGGTTTTCAACCAGTGGTCCAGGGACCACCAGTGGTCCTTGAGAGGGTTCGAGGTGGTCCCCAGCAAAAATTATGGAGAGTTGATGGACCTTTATAGATCTTTAACTCTTGAGAGCGTAAAATGTTACGCTCCCAAGAGTTAAATTATTGTTAAACATCTGAATTACTTAATTTTCAATAATAATAATACACAATTAGAAAATGTAGAACAATTGTTATTTTTTACATTTGCGGAGAAAAACAAATCTTTGGTTTCTGGACTGAGAGACTAAACCTGATCAAACGGTGGTCTGTGGCTCAAATGCAGAATACATAGTGGGCCCTGGTATCAAAATGGTTGAAACCCACTGCTGTAAACAGAAGAGCTGGCTGTGGTACAAGTATATGTGTACAGCTCACAGACATGCCCCTGGGCCATGATCTGCACAAGCTCACCTAGTTTCAAGTTGCAGAACACTCGTTCTGGGTAGAACACACTGTGACTCACTGTGACTGACCCCAATTTTTTATATGAAAACATTTATAAATAAATACATCAAAATGTAATTTAACAGGTGAAAGAACAAATCTGAGCCCAAAGAAATATGTAATTTTTATTCAGCAATTTAAAAAAAAAGACAATGGGAGGTATGCTATGCGGAAATTACAACATCATGATCATGTTGTAATTTCTGTACTACATTGCTAGCAATTAGTGTGTGTGTGTGTGTGTGTGTGTGTGTGTGTGTGTGTGTGTGTGTGTGTGTGTGTGTGTGTGTGTGTGTGTGTGTGTGTGTGTACGTGCGAGAAAGAGCAGAGAGGCAGCTGAAAGCATTAGTGTGCTAGGGCCAAGGGAAAAACCAACAGCTCCTCTCCTAAATTCACCTATCTTGATTCCTGACCCTCCCATCTAAGCACCTTCAACTGGTGTGACAGGAGTAATCCGTGGGTGAACACCTTTCTGCAGCCATCTGCCACCTACTGTAGACAGACAAGCTCTCCCATCGCTATACCTGTCCCCCCTTCTGCTTTGTTTTCTCTCTCGTTCCGTCTTGCCTTTGCCCCTTCCACTGTCACTCAGGTAGAGCTCACAACAAGAGCAAACACCCACACGCAAGACACTCAAATGAACTCGAGAGTTTCAAGCAATAACTTTTATTCCATCGTTTCTGCTGTACTTCTGCTGAACTTCTACAATCTACACAGTAACATTCTCAGTGATAATTTCATCATTTGTAACCCAGAAAGTGTGCAAATGTAACCAAATTAACATTTAGGATTTTACAGTGTTATGTGTGTCTTGATGCTAGCGGTCTTGGCCAAGTCCCTTGAACACGAGGGATACAGAAATGCGTGCGCACACACCTACTCACACATGCGTTAAGAGAATTGCGTTAAGAGAATTGCGTCTAGACTACCACTTTCAGCCAGGCTCTTGGAAATGTGACCTGGTGTACTCCACATCTCTAAGCAGTATGCACAGTTCAGTGGTAACTGATGGACCTCTCTACTAGACAGGAATAGCAGCACTAAAGTACCCGTAATCACAGTGTAGAACATCCTCAAGGGCGTTATGTATTATGGTCTTTATACAATGTTAGCATTGTGTACAGGCAGAACATTGTCCTTCATGGCATTATGCATACATAAAAAATAAAATAAAACAGGAGAAAAAGAGATGATGATGACGATGATGATCATGAAGTATCCTTTAGCTGCTGTTGAGGTATTTGACACAGTATATTTGCATAATGCATATATGTAGAATTTGTATTTTACCCATCCTAACTACTATGCCATTAATGTGACTGTGTGAATGTGAATGAGGTGAATGTGCACTTAGGGGGTTATGGTTATGGGTGGCTCTTGCTCAGTAACACATGGACTGGGCAAAACCGGCAACCTTCCAATAATACCCCAACTCAGCTATGGATGGCCTGCATTAAAGGAGTTAACACAGCAGCCATATGGAAAATGTCAACACACTCGTAATGCAGCCAGATCACTTGAATTAATCTGCGTGCTGTACTTGCATTTACAAGTGCACTTATCACATACCTAGCGTTTATTTGCCCTGAGTGAGGGGAGTGAGAGAGGATGTTAAACTTGCGCTGATTGGTCAGTTATACAGCAGCTGACCAATCAGCACAAGAGAACACCATGCAGTATCTTCCCTAATGATATTATGGCAAGTCACCAATGAGCTCAGCAAAAGATCACAACCTTGCTAGTTAAGGAAAGAATCATAAATGAAACTCTACTGCATACATACATGCTTGCTGTGGATGTTTTTATAACACAGGAAAAAAGAAACCAAAGCAGAGTGAAAAACAACTACCTTTGACAGTTCTATTTTCATGGCTGTGTGCCAACACAGGACACCAGCAGCAACGTTTTTTGAGCCAACTCCCTCCATACACCGTTTGAAATTATACTGTATAGTCCTGCTGGGATTTTCCTTCGCTGGAAGTGGTCCCAGTTGTAATAGTTAATCTATTAACCTAAATTGTGTTTTCTTTGTGAACAAATAAGGTTATGGGCATGTGATTAACACATTATCACAGAGGCCAACATGCATCATTGCCTGAGCTTATCTAACTGAGTCTAAGCCGCATCTATATTTATATAGACATTATTAGTCTCTGCCTCTGGTTTTACACAGCACTTCTTAAGTCCCCACTGACCATGATTCACATTGGCCATGATTCTTCTGCACCTGAGACTGAGTGCACTTCATTCAACTGTATGCAATGCTTTCACATTGCTGCGATCTGTATCCGAGTACACTTGAATCGGTCCCGATGTGGTAGCGGAACGGTGGGGTGATCCGCTCCTGGGAACGGTACGCAACATCTGCCAAGTGGTCTCGAGTGCGCATGGATGAACAAGGAAGAGGATGTGGTCTTGAGCATCTTCCCTACCTATTAGAGTGTGACATTTTATGAAGATGTCTGCAACCTTTCATTGTTCCAGATATATGCAACACCATAGGCAGACAGACTTATGCCGTTTTCAACACTTGTCATGCAAAGTAATTTGGCCTCAAGTCTTTCACCCAAGGGTCCTTGAATATACCAGAATTATTTCTGGAGCGCCCGCTGGCCAAGTGGTCCAGGCGCATGCCACATAGGCTTTGGCCTCACAGTGCGCCACGTGTTCGAGTCCCGTTCATGACGACCTTTGCTGCATGTCTCACGGAACCCCTTCTCTCCCTCCTTTCTTGTCTGTCTTCACTTGGAAAGGCAGAAAAGCCAAAAACAAATCTAAAAAAGAATTACAATTTCTGAGACATACATTACAGTAAGTGTGTCACCAGAAATCACCAGTGACATGACATGTGACCCATTCAGTGTCTCATCCCACTGATTGAGACACGAGAGACATTTGCCTGCCAAACAACTATTAAAAAACAAGCCAAGAAAAGCACTTGTGGAACATATTTAATGCCAAAATGGGGAATTGTGTTCTTAAAAATGTAATCCAGGAAGCTCACATCAAATGTCCACCCACCTGGCTAAGGGATTTGATCTTCTGGAAAGTTGCTCTTGGACTGTTAATCTGGCATTGAAGCATTTTTCAAAAAGCACATATGCTCAATGCACATACCCAACGATGTACTAAAATGTTTGTCTGACTGTGTGTTACTGTATGGTACAGGCCCACTTCATACATTTATTCAACAACTATTACATGTCTTCATACTGCAGATATCCCTTGCTACGTCTGACAACCGAAAAGAGAGATAACCTTTACAAACAATATCCCTTGGAGGTGCAGCAAAAGAAAAACAGTACTTAAGCAAACATACAGCAGAAAGCAGATCTTCTACAATGCCGCTTGACAGATCTTCTACAATGGCTTGGCAATATGAACAGAGATTTTAGTTGTTTTAAGTTTAAGATATTGGGCTGGGCCTGGGCAGTTCATTCCAACTTAGAGAGCTGCTAGGGACACATGATGCACAGGCAGTGTTACTGCCACTTTGGAATATGCATGGGTCTGATGGGGGTCTTATGGAACTATTACACTAGTGGAATAAAGGTTTGAATCAAAGTTAAGTTACGCATCACAGGGGTGTTGGGAAATATATGACAAGCTGTTAAACTCTTTTAACATCACTCCCAGTCAGCAATCAGCAAGCTGGAAAGCGTGGGTTGTGACAGTCGCGGTCTGGCTAAACACTGTGTTGGCGCTAACCAACAGGGAGGATGTTTTTGCTGAGGGGCTGTTACAGTATGTCTCAGCTTAGCCAGCAAACATGGCTACAAAAACATGTGCTAATGGTGTCTCACATTTGTTAGGCAGCCAGAGACTTGATTGAGCCTGCAAAAAAGAAGGGTAGATGTGGATAGTGTATTGTGTTGTTGAATTTGTATGTGTACTATAGTTTTTAGTTATATGGCCTGTCCTACATGTATAACTCTTGAACTGTAGGTCAGACAATCAAATTATTTTTCCTTTGAATTCATTGGGTCATTACAAAACTCCCCAAATAAGCCACGCCAATTTCCACCAGACACGTTTTCCGCCATGTTGCATTTTCTTTGCAAAACACAGTTTTTGCTACTACCAGACAATTTTGTCCAAACCTCTCGCAAATCTATGTTTCTTTGTGTCTTTGTTGTGATGTTATCCAATTGACTATGACTGGCTTTCAAAATTTGCTGAAGGGCCCGTTTTGGACAACATGCTACAAGCACCGCTGGACCGATAGGTGAGAAACTTTGCACGCAAGCTCCCAGTAGGCCAAGGAAGGATCGTCACGCAATTTCTTTTCAAATCATCCAGTTACAGCACCACCATTTCCTCAAAACACTTTTGTGTCTCTGGGGTCATGTGATCAAGATGTGCAAGTCAAACATTTCAGATCCCAAGTGGCTATGGCCACTTTGCAGGCCCTGGGTGGGCAAACCGTCCTGACGGAGACCTGTGCTCTGAGGAGCACACTTTTCTAGTCAACACATGAACTTGGTATTCCACAATAGTACAGTGTATGTACTGTACATGTACACTCCACAATAGTACTGCTGTATAATGTATTTGCTGTACATAAGGAAATACCACTGATACATGGATGTACAGTAAAATCACAACATATATAAAGTGTAATGTCTGTCCACTAACCTTGTTTAAACTTAATTTTGTAGTTTTCATCAACTAACAGGAAGTTCTTGCGCCAGAAATTGATGAGATATATTTGGCAAATAGCCCATTTTCATGCAGATTGCAGTTTGGGCTTAGAATAGACAACAAAGATAATGATGAACATTCAAGGACATTTCATGCATTTTCCTTGTCTTAAATAATGTATGGCTATGGCTTGCAAGTTACTTGATCTTGGAAGGAAGGAAGGAAGACCAGTACAGTAGTTCACAAAAATAATATTTTCCCACCATTCTAAATCAAATAATTTCACGCCAGCCAAGTCGGAAATTTGAGTGTGAAATCTCAATCTCGTCTGTTCAACAGCCAAAGATGCAATGAGACGGAGACAGACAAGCAGAGACAAATGGGGCCTGTGTTTTCACGCTGGTGTTTCAGCTTCTGTCATCCTCTGGTAACCTTAGACAAAGACAGGGGAACTCATCTCATCCCCTTGTACCAAAACAAGCCCCAGAGCACCTAATGGCAACATGATTCAAGTATGACAACTATGTGGTTCCCTGCACACCCAGCCCCCTACACACACATACAGTACACACACTTAACCTCATTTCTTCTTCTCCCAGAAGCTCCTTGTCTCTTTTCCCATCTTTCGTGTTTCCCCAATTGTCTCTCATTCCGTCTCCTCCTCCTCCTCCTGCCCAAGGTTTCTCCCCCATTGTCACATGCACCCACCCATCCATGCACCCTCCATCCCCCTATTATGCCACATTAAGCTAGACAGACATCCAGTGAGCTTGTTCTCCCTACACAATAGATCCAGTCTTCACCTGGCTGCTTACCTGGCTGCAGATATTCCCTGCTCCAATTAGTGCAAGCAACACATTTGTACAGGTTGAGTAAAAAAAAACAGGCAGTATGAACAGCAGAGTCTTTGTTCCCATCATTCCATGTGTTCTGCACAGAGCCCTCATTTGCCCCCAAGTGTGTAGGGAGCTTGTTAACACTGCATGCTAATACAATCGGAGGTCAGTTGGGGGTAGAACCATTTATCAGTTGAAATATAATGCTTTTATAGGGAGAATAGAGCATCGCAGTGAAATCCCCACTCATTTTCTCATAGACTTTTCAAAAAGTATTTATTAAAAGACGATTACGCCGCGGACAAAGCCAACTCGGATCGTGACAAATCATGACAATAAACACAATGTTTTGGGCCGATCAAATAATTTTTAAGAATAAAAACAAAACAAAAATGTGTGTGCACACTGCACAGTATTGTGAGTGGTTATGTTACTTTCTGTGTACGTTCAGGCACTCTCAGGTGTTTGTCTCTTCTGCGTTTTGCCAGTGGGGATTGGGGCGGTATAAAGGTAAGCCAGCATACTATAACGCAATTGTCAAAATAACAAAACAAAAAATCATATACAAGAGAACTAAGGATACTGCAAAATTTTGTGTGTGTAATGTGTTGCGTGAGTGGGTGCTTGTGGTTGTGGTTGTGCAAAATCTAAGTAGTATGTGAGTGGTTTGTGCTGCTACTTTCTGTGTACGTGCTGTGTATGTCGCTGCTGTTTTGCCAGTGTGGAGGCATAAAATGATGTCAAAGTATAATGCAATGATCGTGAAACACAAAAATCGAATACAAGAGAAAAATGCTAGATTTTTTATCAATGTGTGTGTGTGTGCGCGCGTGTGTGTGTATAATGCTTGCATGCATGCTTGCATGTGTGTGAGTGTGTGTGTGTGTACAGACAGATGGCACAGCCCACACACGGGTTCAGGACAAATTGGCTCCCTCTTGTCTCCACTCCTCCTTAATTACTGTAGCAGTAAAACACAGCAGCCGACCCTACCGACCCAACACTGAAACACAGCAGCCATCTACCTACCGACCCAACACTGAAACACAGCAGCTATCTACCTACCGACCCAACACTGAAACACAGCAGCTATCTATACCTACCGACCCAACACTGAAACACAGCAGCTATCTACCTACCGACCCAACACTGAAACACAGCAGCTATCTACCTACCGACCCAACACTGAAACACAGCAGCTATCTACCTACCGACCCAACACTGAAACACAGCAGCTATCTACCTACCGACCCAACACTGAAACACAGCAGCCGACCCTACCGACCCAACACTGTAACACAGCAGCCATCTACCTACCGACCCAACACTGTAACACAGCAGCCATCTACCTACCGACCCAACACTGAAACACAGCAGCTATCTACCTACCGACCCAACACTGGAGAACACAGCAGCTATCTACCTACCGACCCAACACTCTGTGTGGAGATATCAACTTTTATCACTTTTGCTAACTCAGAGCTAGGAAAGGCAGCTCTCTCTGTCAGTGCCCCATTTGATAGGAAAGAAATTCAGAATGTCCCTAAAAATCAGAGCACCGCCTTCCTTACAGTACGTTTTAACAGCGGGACACCAACGGCGAACGTTGCTTGAATTTCATCGGCAATCGCCCAATCGGCCACTATCGCCGAGCGATGTCGCCAAAGATGAATTATTTTCATCTTGTCGGCCGACATTGCCATCGCCAGTGGTTGCCGGGTCCCATAGACAAATAATGACATCCGGAAAATTCGCCCGCTGATCGCCGTTGGTGTCCGCTGTTAAACACACTGTTAGGTCAATTCAGGGAAATGATTTCTAGTACTTTTGTTCATCAATGTAACTGTTTTAATTAATTAATTCATTAATTAATTAATTGTACATCTATTATAGTTCTTTTAGATTGAATACTTTCTGTTTTCCAATTCATATATTTGATATTGTTGTATTCTAATGTATATTGTTGATTGATCATGTGTTTTGTATTTCGGCAAAAGCTAGTGAAATACGCACATCACTTATAGAGGTGCTGGGTTAAAAAAAATCACATCAAGAAAAGAGAAAGGAACCTGCACACTCATCTGCTCCAAATCTATCGAAACGTTGTCAATAAAGTTTAACATTTGGAGCAGATGAGTGTGCAGGTTCCTTTCACTTTTCTTTTGTATTTCGGCTACAATGAAAATGTGGGCCTGCCCCTCAATTGTACACCGAGTTTAAATAAAGGTTATGATGATCACGGAGAGTGTGAAATGAGTCAATGACTAAAGTTTGGTTCCTCTCCGGTCTCCACAGTTCATACGCTAGGAACATCACTGCCTATAATATATTATTGCATTAATATTCAGTTATTCAGGAGTCCTATAGCCTAGGAAACATAATGGCATAGTTGGACACACAACACCACAATGGTCTGGTCTTTAACGAACACCACCAGAGGCACCTGTTTCATCATGTCACTCTGCCACCGTCATCAGGACAAACTGTGGACCATGGGGACAAGTACGAAGGAGCACTGCAACAACATCAGAGTGTCTGACACAGAGACCCAACTGCTGGCTGAACGCATCTTTCTGCACAGCTTCTTCCAGAAAGCAGCTACAGTCATTCAGTTTTTGTCTACAATGGATATCTGTTTTGTACATATTAGGTGGCCACAACTTTAAACTGATCTTTAATGATCTGTGAAATTCAATTCATAGGCCTTGTGGAAGAAGGTTGAGGCCAAGGGGAAAGGCAGCTGTGTCCACCTGAGGTTTGCAGATACAAAAGCTGGCACACCTAATGATAATAGGTACATCTTAGAATAAGATGCATAACTTACATTATGCAAGCTAGCAGTTATTCAATACGGTGTGGAGCAGTCAGGACTCCCACACATCAGGTGGGAACTGGCAGCCTTGACTACCAACAGCAACAGACGACAACTGCAGACAACAAGTTCCAGTTATGTAAAGTGGAGACTTTCAGCTATATCTTGCTCCACTGCGACCCTTACCCTGCGCGCGCACACACACACACACACACACATACACACACATGTGCGCGCAAGCTTCACCCTTTAGACAGATTATAAATGACACATCTCAGCTTGCTGGTGAGAGGTTGCAGCATGGGAGCTCATTTTCGCCTGTCACAATATTCCAGGAAATATTTATGAAAGCAGGCATTACTGTTTTCTTCCTACCACTGACAGATTGTGATGAGGGGCAGATGGTTGTGTGCGTGCGTGCGTGCGTGCGTGCGTGCGTGCGTGCGTGCGTGTGTGTGAGTGTGTGTGTATAATCTGTTTGGAACTAGTGTAATATGTGTGTACTGTAGGTGTGTGTGTTTCTCTTCAGCTATCTCCACACTCCACAGCCACACACCTTGGTTATAATATAACCAAGGTGACAACAGAGTTTAAGTACGCTTCCATGAGAGAGAAAAAACAAGATAAAGAAAGATTGAGATAAAATGAGCATGGCTGCAAGAAAGCAAAGAGACTGTAAGAGACAAAGAAAGACATAAAAGGATGAGGTAGCCAGCGAGAGAGCGAGAGAGAGGGAGAGAGGTTTAGGCACCTGGGACTACAGTCAACAACAGCATATGGTTTCACTGCAACAAG
Source organism: Benthosema glaciale (assembly GCA_900323375.1). Classification (NCBI taxonomy): domain Eukaryota; kingdom Metazoa; phylum Chordata; class Actinopteri; order Myctophiformes; family Myctophidae; genus Benthosema; species Benthosema glaciale. The sequence continues at coordinate 4,611 of OOFJ01117978.1, read as the reverse complement.
CCACCACTCACGCAAGCACACCACTATGGCAAGGTGTGTGTGTGTGTGTGTGTGTGTGTGTGTGTGTGTGTGTGCGTGCGTGCGTGCGTGCGTGCGCTAGGCTATGCTTCAGGCGTATATCAGGCGTATGTTGCCACAACATACAGAGGGTGTGCCTCTGTGTGTGTGCTTGCAGAGATTTCCTCTAATATGGCACTGTGCTGCACTTGACCACAGCACTCTGTCAAGGCAGGTGCGTGCGTGTGTGCGTGCATGCGTTTTCATGTCCAACACGCGTGTGTGTGTGTGTGTCTGATTACTAGGGTGTTTGTTTTGTGTGTGTGTGTGTGTATGTGTGTGTATGTGTGTCAAGCATTTTAAAATTCCTTCGAGGCAGTCTCAGGAAAAATGCATGGCTTAAGGGATGGGTGGAATCCTTTATCTGTCAGTGCGCTGATGTTTATCTCGGGGGCACAACTTGTCAATGAAAATCACCAAGTTATAGTAGCCTGGCGGGGGACTGTTTTACGCACATATTTATGCACGCCATGATCCTCCCTCACAGTGACTCTATCACTGAGATTCACTACGACTTTGTACCAGCGTTGGAGAGATGGAGGGGAAGAAGGTCTGAAAGATGTGTACAAAGATCTTGAGATGGGGTAAAGAGAGTGAGAGAAACAGACAGAAAGAAAGAGAAACAGAGCTTTTTTTTTCTTCTTTTTTGACCATACCAATCCTTTTTATACTATTCATCTATTCATGAAAACACAGAGCCCATTAGAGTACTACAATATCATTCAAGAAAATAAATAAAACTAAAGATGCAACATCATTCTAAACCCTCGGTTTTCAAAAGAACAAAAACAATAACTATGTAAAATATCTCCCCGTCCTCAAATCTCAGCAAATTCTTGATATCAGATCATTCTATAATAAGCAAAAACTCTGTTCTAACAGCACTGTAGCCATGAGTTGAGCTTCAGTGGACCGCTCTCTGGATTACTGATGCTGCGTGGAGGTCAACTATTGAAATTGCTTTGTTTAGCAACAGTGCAAACAGATTACAAACAGATTCTTATTGTAAGCCTTGACAGTCCATGTTCTATTCATTTTCGTGAACAAAATAACGAAAGGAAGAACTAAAGAACAAGCGAGAAAGATCTGGGTCCTCTGATGCACGACATGTTTCAGTATACTATTGAAAGGGGCTCCTTCTCCAGAGATGTTAATGTAGCCATTATGTCGTTGCTGTTGAAGAACCCCACGGACTGTGCAAGCTACAGGCCTCTTTCACCTTTGAATGCTGAGCTAAAATGTTTTGCTAAGGTGCTTGCACGACGTTTACAGGGTTACATCACAGGTTAGTACATTGTGAACAGACAGGCAGTCTCCTGCTGCGGTGCCATCGCTGGATGCGATAGATTGGATAGATTGGAGCTGGGACACAGTGTGGTGAGGTCTAATGTTATTTTGTCTTCTAGAAATCCTGGCTGATCATCAGCAGATTCATCTAAACTTTGTTCACTGAACATATTTGACCCCCCGCAGATTATGTGCTATACATGCTGCTAACTTTCATTACTTTT
>OOFJ01117949.1:0-11644 GCA_900323375.1 Benthosema glaciale | reverse complement strand
GTGTGCTCTTCCGATCTGTGTGTGTGCGTGCGCGCGCGCGCGCGCGCGCATTTGGGAGATGGGTAACATCTCCTGTCTCTGTCTCCTAAAGGCGTTGTTTCCCAAATATTGGGTCGGCACCCATTTGTGGCCCGGGCCATGGACCCGTTTACAAAAGATTACAATAATAATAATAATAATAATAATAATAATAATAATAATAATAATAATAATAATAATAATAATAATAATAATAATAATAATAATAGTCAAGACAAAGTTCAGATTCTCTTTTTTTAATGTAAGTATTTTAAATATATATAATTGTTTTCACTATTTTTGAAATACACCAAATATATGTTTTGGATCGTCATGATCTGAGCTGAAAAGTGTGGCAAAAGCGCCGCGAGCGCACACATAACGCCACAAACTTCACAAAGATCAAACTAACTGTGCCATCTAGTGGCCGCATCAGGCGTTACAGGCACATTACTTTCCCAGCATGCTCGACTGGTAAAGAGGCGTCCTTGGTAACAACAACACAGGAAGTGGCGCGCAACTGTTCAAAAGAAGGGCTGCGACCAAAACAGTGGTGGCTAAACACCATAAACAGTAAGTATACTATACCAGATTAATATTAATTAACAGTGCCACAATGCCAAGAACAAACACGATTCTGTGTTACTTTACTGACAGATGCTTAATGTTTGTGCTCTCCGGTGACCTGTCACGCTCCTATGATATGTTATGTACTAAAGGCTACACATGTCAGTGGTCAGTGTAGCTCCTTAAAAGGAACTATTAGGTTTATTATGTTTACATTTGGACTTTATCTATTAGGTAGATAAAGTCCAAATGTAAACATAATAAACCTAATAGTTCCTTTTAAGGAGTTATGGTCACTGGTGTATTCATGATAGGACTGTCAGTAGGACTGTGAGTCTGTGCCGTCGTCATATATTAACAAAACATAACTAAATACTAATTTATTTAAGTTATCTGTAAGTAAACCAACGTTGAGCACCTAATGTAAAAGTACTCATGTTTCTTACTTGTTTTGTAGATGTCGTTTGTGAGGTTTGGGGGGCGCTCACATCACAGTCAAGGGAAGAGGCCTGTTGCACGCCCCAAGAGGACAGGTGCCCCTCAGAGAGAATGGGTGGTGAGTGTTCACCAGCCATATGGTGTCAACAACAGAAAGTTGTTGTTGGAGGAGGACCCCCAAATTTATATATGGCCACAGACCTCCCATCTGAAAATGTTTATAGATTGTTAGATTGATTGATTGATTTATTTTTATTCATACTAATTTGTTACTAATATTGCTGGGGTCCCTGGGACCCCACTTTGAGAATCACAAAGAGAAATATACATAAACATTTGTTTTGCTTTGCTTTCAGAGCACTGTTAATGATCTCTCCGTGCACAAGCCGACACCTGAGGAGCTGGTAAGTTGCTTGATGATGTCCTTTTCTTGCTCTATGAATGAATGGCCACCAGTCGGGTGTGAGTACTACTAGTATGCTAATAAATCTTCTCTTCCAGAGATATCGACATGATAGTCACAAGTCTCATAACAGGGTTGTGGCCCAGTGGGAGCTGAAACAGAAGGCCATGAGACGGCAGCTCAGACACCCTGGGAGCCCGGCACCCCTGGACCATGCCAGTGCCAGCATCATTAGGGAGGTCTGTGAATTTCACTGCTGGGTTGATGCAGAGCCATCTAGTACAATAGTTGCGTCTGAAACTGAGCGCTGGAGCGCTGTTCATGCAGCCTGAATAGGGACAAACTTAGGAGTTATTGTTTTCAACGAGGGCGGCACAAATAAGAGCTATTTTAAGCATGTGTGCAACATGTCAACTGTTTTGAAGTATTGTACAGTAACAACCAAAGTGTTGTACGATTACTACAAAACAATCTAAAATAAAGGGATTTAAGATCATTAAAGCTGGGCTGTTGCCTGAGTCCAATGCATGTCTGCCTACTTCTGGTCCAGGACTTGTCCCTATTTGTTGTCTTAATAGAAGGCTATGTAGAAGAGCCGCCATTAGACCGGACCCATGGAAGTGAACGGAGTTGTCAGAACTCTGTGTATACTCTTATCCCTAACTTCTTTGCCTTTTCTTTTTTACTATTTTGAAAAGCTTTTTTTAATAGTTCAACTAGCCAATCTACATTGACACGTTGTGAGTTTGTAGACTGGCCATTTTAACTATTCAAAAATGTTTTCCAAAATAGTAAAAAAAAAAAAAAAGGCAAAGAAGTTGGGGATAAGGGGTTTAGCGTGTGACGAAAATGGAGCCCTAAGACTCTGGGTTGATGGTTCCTTTCCTTTGCACACTTTTAGTTTTCAGTAGCTACAATATGGAATAAAATATTTATATCTGGTATTATGTGTTAGCAGTTTACCAGTTATTTGCTGGAAGGATTCTACAGTACGTGTGTAAGGCAAGGGTCAATTCGTTTTGATAATTCACAGGTCTGTAAAGGTATAGAAAAACTCAGAATGAGAAAGTCTGGGGAAAAGTCTGCGATTTCTCAACCTTTGTTACACCTAAATGAATGTGCAATTTATAATTATGAACATTCCTACGTATATTAATGATTGGAATGGGTACTAGTGGCTGTGTCCTGGTGCGGAGATGGTGATCTGTTGTTCTTTTGTAGGTGTTCTCTGACCAGCTGCTGTTGCAAGATGTTTTGTCCCGTTCAGATAGAGCCATGGCCGTGGTCAAGGATCTGTTTGGAGACGCTCCTCGTCGGCAGACTGGTACCATAATGAATTCCATTTTGGACAGGTTTTTTAGTTATTATAAATAATTCTAATAGTGTGTGTTTGTTAACCTTTGTTTGTGGAGTGAAAAGCATTGAACTACTTTCAAAGCCTAGTGCCCTAACTTTGGATCTACAAGCTCACAACGCCTCACACTATCTTGTGAGCTTGTCGATCAGTTATTTTTTCTATTTGCCGGTCGGTACAACAAAGTCCATCTAAGGCTAAAGTGGCTAATGTATCATGGCAGTTGAGATGGTGTCAACTCAATTGTCAAACACAGAATCAGAGGTCGATCGTAAGCACTCATTGTATTATGTTGTGTGGCAAATCTAATCGACCTGGCACATGAATATGGTAAATAAAATAAAAATAATCTACAAACTGCAGACTACTTGACTCAGGTTTACACTGTCCATTGTCCTCTTCTGTTGGCTCCAATCTGGGGCAAGATTATACATGTACTAGTATCGTATAGTACCATTTTACGCTAAATTACCATACAATAAGTATGTAAATTAATTATTTTGCAGGCCACCCCAGCGTGACAATGGCTCCAGACTGTGACAGTGACTCTGTACTGCCTGTAGTACAGAGACCAGATCCACCAACACCACTGGCTCTTCTTAGCCAGTCCATGATGGACCAGCAGGTGTGTTTCAGTGTTAACTTAGTTGTACGTTCCGTTTACCATATTCACCCAGTGGTCACTGGTCATTTGGCAAATTGGCCACAGTGTGATCATGATCAGTCCATTTTCTCTTGAGTTTTCGTATTGCTTTATTAATGTGCATTTGATACATAATTATTCCCTCCAGGCCCTTAATGAACTAGAAGGTTCTGAGGAATACTACAGCGAAGAGGAGGCCCCTGCTGCTAGCCCTGTCTCTGTAGTACACAGGTAAACATAGTATGTACTGTAGTACCCACCTCCATATAAAATAATTAATGAAATGATTAAAAATAATTGCTGGTATAATGTGATTTTAAAGAAAGTTAAGATGTAATGTACCAACGGTAACCCCTACTGTTATGACTCTATTGTCCCTGCTGTTCACTAAACTGCTCTGTTTTCACACGTAGAGCCAATCTACGGAAGATGAAGGCCAGGACTCCGGGAAGGCGGACACAGCGACAGCGGGTCCAGTCCAGCTCTCGGCATCAGGGAATCAGAGATGGCGTTCCTGTGACTCCCTGTAGGTCAGGGAGAGCACCCGATCCAGCAGGTAGGAGGAGAAGACGGACTCGTAGAATGATGCCCCGTGGCAAGTCCAGCGACCTCAGAAGGGGCCCCTCAACTTATTTTTATTTCTAACCTTATCCTCAGTAAAATAAGAACACAATCCCCTATACTAGACTACACATGTGAAGGATGACTTCACCCATTGCCAACCTTTCCATATCCTGTAATTTGTCCTCACTAATGCTCATGATTAAATGGTACCATATTATATTGAGGACCGGTTATGTGAAGACTAGTTGAAATGGGCGAAGTCGTGCTTTAAATGAGGGAAAGAGTTTCCATGTAGTGTACTCTATTAAAGCCTTTACATTTGTTTTACTATGGTAAACCCCATATCTTGATTGCTTTGAATTTAATATTCTGTCCTCCTCTAACGCTCGTACACACTTAACTGGTGGCTTCTTTCTGTAGCTCTAAACGCCACCGTTGCCGTCCAGCGGGTGCGGTCCAGACAGAGCCGGTCAGAAGAACACGGCGAGGACCTGTCCGCCCTGGTTACTAAAGTACTCAACTCTGAGCCCACTACCAACCAGCCAGGTAGTGTCAGGAGGGGAATCCTCACTCATTCAGATAAATCTATAGTTACTCTGGATTCAAATAAATGTACATGGAACAAACACAACATAATTATCTCCTTTTCATTGGTGTGTACTGTGTACGTCTTTATGTGTCTTTCCCAAGTTGGCAATAGTGGTCGTGCCAGTAGGACCAGCAATCTACGTGGTCCAGAGGCTTCAGGCCTTGACGGCTCTTCGCTAAGTGCTCTGAATGGGAACCAGTCCAGTCTGGGAACGTTGCAGACCATGCTGGGCCAGGTGGAGACTGAACTGGACTCGCTTCTAAGTCCTCAGGAATCTGACACGGCACCAGATCCACAGCCACACAGACCTCAAGGCCTCACTGGATTCTCTGTAGCCCTGGTCTCCACTCTTGGGCGTCTGGTGCACCTACTGAAACAGGTGCAGTGGGAATCATGACAAAACACATAAACATTATGTCTTTATGTTGTTGGATGCTGGATCATACTATACTTTCAATATTAGGTGACCTGCTCTAGTCTTTTACTTAACTTTTAACCTTCCGCTGATCGTTCAGCATGTGATCTTGTGATGATTTGATTTTAACTACTGCTGATAACAGATACTGCGGATGACCCTCTCTACTTTCATCACACCCAATGCAAATAACGGCTGGGTATGTGGTTTTTGTGACCTCATTATTGGTATTGGTGCCTCGCCTAAACTCATCACTCTGCTCACTTTCTTCCTGCGACATGATGTTAGAGGGAAGATGAGGCAAAGCGAGAGGCTCAGGAGAGGAGAGGACTGGAGCAGGAGGTGAGAGAGCAGCGGGGGCTGATAGACGCTCTCACCGCCGAGACTCTGACTCTGAGAGAGGAGAGCTCTGCCGTGCAGGTGAGCCTTTGCATGACACACAGCACCTTTCTAAACTCATCTTATATGGAACGTACCCTCAACTGCACCTTCTTAAACTAAACTGTGTTGTGTATATATGGAACATAACCTACTGTGAAGCTGTTCACAAAAATGTTTATCTAACTTTACTACTACAGGGAAAACATTTACATGTACATGTGTTACTATTTCTCTACTCTTCCTTGCACTACTGTTTCTCTACTCTTTCTTGCACTCTTTATTCTGTCCCTATTTGCTGTGCTTGCTCATGCTGTGTTTTGAATGTTATGCTATCTATGCTGCTGCGTTGTCTGTAAGGAAGCCAAAATAAGTTTTACTCTTATGTACCTGTACACAAAAGATGTAACAAAGTCCAACCTTGAACCTTAAACACTGCACTGTATCACTGACAAAAATCGTCTGTTCAATCTGGATGTCTGAAGTTGAACTTTGTATTGATGAAATCCAAATCCAAGCAGAATGCATAGGAAGCACTCGATTCACTTTGAATTTTGTGCTGGTGTTTTTGCCACTGTCCAGGCAGGGCTGCAACAGCGGACTGCAGAGCTGGAACAGATGTTGGACACAGTGGTGCTGGCACTGGGAGGACTGGAACTGCCGGGAGCACCCAGGGACTACAGAACTCAACACATAGCTACAGGTTTATTTATCTCTTTATCTGACTAATTAAAAAAACATATGCCCTCGACAACCTGTTTCCATCATGGTCATGTGGTGTTCCTTTCAGTGTAAGTTGAGATGATGGCGTTAGCATAAGTGCATTCTGATAAATGCTTTTTTGTCTATGTGTGCAACTGTGTATGCCTGCATCGCATGCACATGGCTGTTGAGTATCTGGGGCGACATGTGTGTTTTGCACAGACTGTCAACGTGGACCACCTTTTCCCGAGCGAGATGCAGAGCAAACACAAGTCCCTATTGCTCCTGCAGTGCTGCTCTCACCACCTCGACAAATATACAACCAGCAACACAGCCCTGGTGAAGTCCCTCTCACTATAATCTGTTACTCTCCAAGAGCCCCCAATTTTATATGCATTAGGCTACAGACTAGATCTAAAAATCTCTGGGACCTCAATCTACACTGTATAATCATTTTAATTTAATTCTGAGAATGTACAAATGAAAGGGTAATTTTTTTTTATTTGTAATGATTTTTCTTTATTAAAGTGTCATGCATTTCATTTGACATACCGTAGAGGCGTAGACAATGAGTCGACATGACAATTCACAAACAATGATCAAACGAATACGTTAACCAACTTAAACACTCAAGCTTCATACTGTGCATGGCTGATTACATAAATACAACTTACCGGTAAAATACAACATTGAGCCTGTCACCTCTAATGAACCTATTTGAAAAGCTGAGATTGTTTTCTCCAGTTAACAGTTGTGCACTCACAGTTACAGACACATAAGGGCCAATATTGACCCTTGGTGATCCCCAGACCTTAAGTTGAAAACGAGTGATGTAAAGTAATCCACCCATTCTCTGTCCTCCCAGTGTTTCGACCTGTGCCTCTGCACCGGGACCTTCCGTTTCCTGCCGACACCGTGCGCTCCTATGAGGATGTCCGGGTGCTCAGCTCGGCCCCCAGCTTTTCCAGCTTGCCTCTCCCTGACCTCCCGTCCACTTCCGCCCCGCCCACGACCTATGACCCTCTGCGTTCACAGCCCTCCCAAGAGGCCCTGCTGGCCCAGATCGCTCATCTGACCCAGCAGAACAACATGATCAGGGCCCAGGTGAACCAAGCCAATGTTGGTGGTTCTGGCAGCATCAGAGGATCACCCAATAGCAACACGGAGCGTAGAGGCTCTGCCTCCTCCCACAGCACAGTGAGAGTGACACCCCAAAACGTTGGAGGGGTTAGGTCGGCAGCACCCAGCAGCACAGGGAGAGTAACACCCCAAAGCATTGGAGAAGTCAGGTCGGCACCCAGCAGCACGGAGAGAGTGACGCCCCAAAACGTTGGAGAGGTTCGTGCAGCGTCCAGCAGCACAGGGAGACGGACCCCCCAGCAGACTGCCCACGGAGAACCTCCTCCTACACAACAGGTGCAGTGTTGCCATAGGAGGTGGAATGCGATAACCCTTGACAGCATCCTGTCGGCTGTTTACAAAACCTGCAAATGTAAAAGAAAAGTGCTTGCTGCTTATGTGGAGTGGTGTAGTTTGGTACAGCGGTACAGTTTTCAATGCATAGGTTAGTTACACCAAAGCCAAGCAGTATCAGGATGATACTTCGGTGGATTTTCCCCTGTCTGAAGCCATGGGTCTATCTATTCTGTTTGATGGTTGCTTTCCTTATCCTGTTTGCTATGTATGCTGTCATCATATAGAAGACTTTAATTACAGAGGTGACTACATATTTTTCAGAAAAATATATACTTACTCTGTCTGGATTGAAATATATTTACATGAACAAAAACATTATAATTTTTCCTCTTCCCCCGCTTTCAGCTGTTTTTCGAAACTTGCAAATTTAAAAGAATGTTTTTCAAGCTTATGGAATTTTGTGTAGGCTAGTTAGATGACGACTAACTAGCAGCTGTTTTTCCTGATACAGTAGTTTGTGTAGTTTCCAAGGGCAAAGGAGGTTCACAAAGTTTGGACCGTTCGGAACAGAGGTGTCATACTGTATATACCACTGAACTTTAATAAAATGTTTGTGGTATAGTTTGGTACAGCGCTACAGTTTTCATGCATAAGTTACACCAAAGCCTTGGTTTCTTGAAATCAGTCCTTTCAAATTATTTTTGTGCATGTAGTATGTCAGACCTGTGACCCTGCCTGTGTCTTAATTCTCATGCAGGCTTCAGTGCACGAAACCCCCAGCATGAGCAGTGTGGAGCAGCGCCTCCTGGAACTCAACAGGCAGAGTGCAGCAGCCAGGGGTCGACTGCTGGAGCTCATCGAGCAGCAGAGGCATGGCAGCAGCACCTCGGCCAGGGTTTCGCCTTCCGTCAGCCCCATCCCTCCCTCTGCCTTCAGTCCACCCACTGCAGGTATTGTGCATCGATCGACCATTTGTGTTGTCTGTCTGTCCATCTGGGTAGCCTGTTTGGTTGACTGTTGTGAAACAATTTTATCATGCCATGGACGCTGCATGTCTTCTACGGAAGCATGTTGCGCCGCGAAAATATCCACACATTTGTTCAAACTAGCAATACGTTCAGAAAACATCTTCCATGACATATTGTCTCGGATATTTCATATAAAAGCAAAGGTTAAATCTCTGATTTATTCACGTGGTTGGCTGTATGTAGAACAGCAGGAACAATGTTGTAAAACATCATCATTTTACATTTTACAATTGTTTAGGAAACAGTGCTAGTGTGGGTGGGGGCTCATTTCACACTGGATCACAAATTGCACATTGAGGCTTATAGCCTAATTCAAAATAAAATACAGTTGTGTGATTTTAGTTTGCTTTGATCCATGCATTCCCAGCTGGTGGAAGGAGTCCAGACGCGTATATGCTGTTGCCTGCACAGGATTCCTTGTCACAGGCGAGTGGTGGTGGGAGACGGTGAGTGTGTGTTCTGGTCTATGTTAACCATGTCGCAAGGCCTGGGAACCAATAATAGTCCGGCAGTCGAGCTGTACGGGTGAGAAATTTGGTATATAGTCTTTTTTATTGGCCTAATATATTGTCTATATACATACCTTCATGAATCCACTTGCTGACCGGCTGTAGGTATTGGGCAATTTGTTTTATAGGGGTTTCTTGTTGTCCTCCCATTATAATCCTATGGCAGGGAAAATGGTCAAAAATGTAAAACTTTCCTTTTGCTTTAAGTAAACAATAGTTTAGTAGACAATATATTAGGCCAATAAAAATACTATATACCAAATTTCCCACTTTAAACAAAAGAAGCCTGTCGGCTGCTAGTCTATAATACCCCACTGCCTGTGCACACTACTAGTCCACAGGACATTTTTATTGCACTTTAACTTGAAAACGTTTTGGTTCCTAATTATGCAGATCTGCTGGTAGTGAGCGGGCTTCACCAAGACTGGGAGATGAACCCAGCGGTAGCAGGACACAGGTACAGTGTATATTGATTTTGCACATGTCTCTACTCATATACAGTATACTCATGTGTATTCAGTATATTTGCTGCTAAGTTGATGCACCTTACGTCTTATCTCCATCATCTACATATTGTACAGGATGAATATATGCTCTGTACAAAAACAAATTTAACACACTTTTTTGTTTGCACTTGTAATGTTGCAAAAATAGTTTGTGTTTTAGTTGAATAGAAAAACTAATTGTTCCTTCTCTTCACAGCAGGCAGACCAGCCGAGAGAAAGAGAGGGATGGTTTGCATTGTCCACACACATGAGATAACAACACAAGATGGATTCAACCTGGGGAAACTTGACAATGTTTTACAGACCGATGTTTATTTTCTTTTCTTTTTTTATTGTGGTTATAACCTATGCAATATTTTATGAATAAATTAAACATGCTTGTTTTTTAAGAACGAACTGTGTGGTTTCTGAGATGAGAAAAGATATCGTCTACTACAAAAGGACCTAAATGGAAACAAGCTTTCTACATAGAATGCTTGTACAAAATCATACATTTTACATAGGCTTTCTCTCTTTTAGACCTTGTATTGAACACTGCTAAGCTCCAAAGGTGTTTACTATCTTGCATTTCATTCTAATGCAACAGCAGCAAAGTGCATAATTAGGCTATGTACCAGAGCTAACACTGACTGATGATGAGCTTTAATTCCACTGTCTATGCTCATAAGATAGCATACACAGCACAATGCAACAGTTGTGGTTTCCCCAGGAAATATTTAGGCTGCCATTAAAAATGTCATGTCCTTGGGCGCCCTCGTGTGGCCTCAGGGCTTTCAAAGAAGGTTCCCTTCCAGAGTAGAGTGAAGACTCAAATTAGTAAATTAGAATTTAGAAACCAATATTATTTTAATTTGCGTGAATATATGCAACAGTGTAATGTTGCAAAGATCTTCAACAGTCATATAGTGAAGAGCAAACAATTAATTACATTTCAAAAGTTAGCCCGCGGGCTAATTCGTGTTAATTTGTGGGTCCTTATGGAAAAAGTGACTCCGACGTGTAAAGTCTGGTGACCTGAGATTGATTGTCAAATTGTCAGGAAATAAACTACATCAACCACCAAGCATTGCGATATACAATTACTTCCGCCCTCGCGCTGTTGCTGAGCAACCAATCCAAACGACGATGGACTACGAGGATAAAACAAACGATCAGGAACGACAAGGTATTAACCTAAATAACTTGCAATGCAAATGTTAATGTATTATTAATAAAACTCTTATTTTTAATAATTACTAGTACACTGTTATTTTTGGACGTGCTGCCTGTATGTAAAATTGTTGTTTGTTGTTAATAGCCTACAGTTGAACATTCTTCAAACGCTTTACTGTTAATGTAGACCAACAAAACGTTTTAGAACTTTATATAATGTTGATCATCAACAGTTGATGGCATTTTCCCAACTACGTTTTATACGGACCAGCCGCGGTTAGATGCGGAAACATTACTAAATTCTGACCAGACCAGTCCAGAGTAGACCATACTAGTAGTAGCAAAGATTGTTTAGGTATGAAGATAGGCCAATCTCATTGGCGCCACTAGAGGCGAAATGGTACTCAAATCCTACATATGGTCTCCTAAGAGTAGGCTTCTCAGAGCCCCCTATATGTCGTCCGTCAAATTGCAGACTATGAGATGGACAGGGACTGTTCCTGACTCCTCTAAAATCTCGCGAGAGTTCGTTGCTGGGATAAAGAAAGGTTGATAACAAAGTAGATTTCCTCCTGATTTGTCTCGCTAAAAGAAGCCATTTTAGTATGAATATGTTGTAAACATTGTGTGCCTATTGATGATTGGGTCCAGTATTTAGGTCAGTGTCCATGGAGTTAAGGAATGAATCATAAACTGTGTTCACGTTCATTCTCCCATTGGAAATGAATAGACTCCAACATTCTTCCGGTCTCCTAATATTGTACCCGCCCCTTCACGCAAAAACCGGGAAGTAAGGCAAGTTGGTCCCTCTTGCTATTTTTCTCTTGGGTAGTAGTACTGATAGACACGCAGTGCATAGACACAAACTTAGGACAATCCACAAGATGGCGCTGAACGTTGATAATTCCAGACAAATGTTTCAAAACAGTAATGTTGATTTTGAATATTATGCGTTGACATCA
>OOFJ01117945.1:0-12772 GCA_900323375.1 Benthosema glaciale | reverse complement strand
GTCAGGGTGGTAGTCCCCAGGTTGATTCTAAGTCAGGGTGGTGGTCCCCAGGTTGATTCTAAGTCAGGGTGGTGGTCCCCAGGTTGATTCTAAGTCAGGGTGGTGGTCCCCAGGCTGATTCTAAGTCAGGGTGGTGGTCCCCAGGTTGATTCTAAGTCAGGGTGGTGGTCCCCAGGCTGATTCTAAGTCAGGGTGGTGGTCTGCATGTTGATTCTAAGTCAGGGTGGTGGTCCCCAGGCTGATTCTAAGTCAGGGTGGTGGTCCCCAGGTTGATTCTAAGTCAGGGTGGTGGTCCCTCGTTCAGTTGAACGCCCCTGCTTTAAGTACATCTACATTGCAGTATTTATACTTTTACTTAAGTAAAACACACAATTCCTTACACAGTGCATTAAAACAGAAAGGACAAAATAACAATTACATCAAACACTTTATTACTAAAGTTCCAGAATGTATTTTTCCTCACTTTCATTATTATTGTATTTCTTTTTAATGCGGTAATCGTTAATACGGTAATTTGTTCATGTCCTCACCCTCTGTATTCGATGTACTTATAGATGCAGCCTGCGATCACCATGGCGACAATGGCATAGTACCACGAGCAGATGAACATGAGAGCAAGACACAAGCTCATTCCCAGGAAGGACAGAGCCCTGTAACACACACACATACACACACACCATCATAAAAGCTTTCAGATTTCAACACCACACTGGTAAGGTGTTTCCCAACAGCCAAGGATGGAGATGGAGATCCAGAGTCAACAGAGTTTACTGTACAGGTGGTGAAAACAGTTAAAGCCACAGATAATGGAATGTATTGTCCTTCATCGCGTATCTAATCCAAGCTAAAGGTGTGTGTGTGTGTGTGTGTGTGTGTGTGTGTGTGTGTGTGTGTGTGTGTGTGTGTGTGTGTGTGTGTCGCGCGCGCACGTGCGTGTCTCGCTACAGGTTTGCATGATCTCTGTATGCCCAGCGTAGTAATGCATAGTATTAGGGTGTGTTTACCGTCTCTGCTTACTAGGAAGCCTGATTGATACTCCAGTGCCAGAGACACAAACAGCTGATCTGCAAATCTCACAACACGACCTAGTGGTGCGTCGTGAGATTATACACATTGTATATTTTACATGACATCATAAAGCATGAAAACCAGAGTATAAATCTGGCTTTAGGTTCCAGACAGATCTTGTTAGGTCAGCCGTGTCATGGCCCTGGCTGCCAGTCACATTGACGCACTAAGCTATTTATTGTCCGACATGTGTTGTAATGTAACACATGCCATGGTGTGGCCACTGACCGCTGGCGCCCTATCAGTGCCACAATCCTTCACCGTGCTTCTATGCCAGGTAATGCTCAGAGGGGCATTGTTACGTGTTAACAGCAAACACCTTGTGTAGTCCTTGTTGCATGACAGCAATAGGACACCAACTTGTCCAGCCAAGTTCATTATAGTAGCGAGTGCAAGAGGTTTTAGTTTGCTCCGAGTATTGGTCTACATACGCAAGCCTACATACACTGCATTGTGTGTATAGTGTCACAGTCTCGACTCTCAATGCTTTATCATTCTCATTAGAAACATAATTTTAATGCGTATAACAACTCCTTTGAAGTAGGCCCCTGCATTTTAAGTGTATTACTGTGTAGACTTCTGCATTTGAAATATACTTTGTTTCAAAGACATGTAAATCTCTTTCCCCGTTTATACCATAGAGAGAGACAGATATAGACATAAGTCATCTATTAGTCTTATGTCTGAACTAACATACGTACTGTACACTACAGTGCAATGTCCTATGTCCATGTATGTTACTGTAGACCTGCAGTAATAATTTTTTGCAGGGACACACCGGTGCCCAAGTAAATTTGTACTGTTACTGTTGAGTTTCCAGACATTTAACATGCATATAGTGCTGTAAATAGAAAATGCATATTTTTATAATTCCTAGAATATTGCTTTGCTTCATGGTATATACAGTATGGTTCATTCTACAGTGCATTGTGGGCTTGTAGATCAGCTATTTTGTTTAAAAAGAAAAAAAATCTAATGTCACGGCATCGAACGAAGGTTGGAAAATTCTTTGATTAATTTTTGCAAAAAACAAAACAAATAATCCTTTAATTTTAAAACTATACTAAGCAGACCAATATTTGACCTTTTTATCCTTTATGCAATATTGTTTGGAATGATGAGATTAATGTAAAAAAAAAAAAAAAGAAAAAAAAAATACAGCTGGCATAATTTTTAAAGCATTAATCCTCATTTTATACTTATCTGAAGCGAATATAGAGTGTAAAAGTGTGTTCAGACTTGAATGGGTAGAGGGGCACCATTATATACAAAGTCAATGCAAAGATGAGAATTGCGTGAACGGGTGTGGCACGACCTGGCGCGACACAAACGGGACGAACGACAGTGAAATATATAGTGTAGAAGTATTCCACCCACCAGTGATAGTAGCGGAAGCGGGGTCTCCAGTTGGGCGTGCGCAGCAGGGTCTGAACAGCACAGGCCAGGTTGACAAACAGGTAACACATCAGGAAGAACCTGGACAGAAACAACAGAGACTGGTCATTACGCAAACTAATGCTATGCTCATATCGTAGATATCACTATCAGCACCGCAGTGACATCACATATACAGTACTGTATATAGAGTGTACACAGTAACAGGTTTGAAAAAAAAAAAAAGCCTACCCATGTCAGGTAATTTTCTCAAACTATAATATGATATCAAGAGGCACAAGTAACTAAATCCAAGCGAGGTAGACATTTTGAAAAGTTGAATGAAGGCAAAACGATTTAATTAAGGGCGTTGCAAACGGGGAGCGTTAAAGGCGCCTCTAGTTCATTTTCAGTGAGACCTGCGTTTTGTGCTGAGAAATCGCGGGGCGACAACGCAAGCGTGGCCCCGTGCATTTGTTGCATGCGTGCTTGTTTCGTGCACAAGCCCCGCGATTCACCAGACCTGGATTTTATTTCGCTTTTTTTTTAGCTTTCTTTTTTATCGCGCCCCTCTTGAGCAGACCTGTGGTTGATCCATGTGACAACGTGTGCGTTCATCGTTCCACGTTTGCAACGCCCTTTATGTTCTAACAGTTAAGGTGTGCTAAACAGATTATCAAAATCAATATTGAGTAGTTTAGAAGAAATGGTGTTCGCTAGTTCTGACTATTGGCCAGAACTTGAACATATTACTCTGAATGGGTATCACTGGTGAAAATGTGGTGAAAATCTATAAACCCAAGTCGTTGCATAAGAATACTAGTTAAAAACGTAACGATAGTGTTACACAATGGGCTAGGGTGTGAGAGTACAGAGAGAGCCCAAAGCAGATGGAATGTCAGGCATGAGTCAATAGACTTCCGTTGTTTGTCGTTTCTAAGGAACCTTTGGGCAATATTCCTGAAACTGCTCCCATGACAACAACAACAACAATGAGAATATAATGGTATGATTGGGTTTCCTCCATGGATGGAATCTTTCTTTATAGCAGTACGGAGCTACAGACAATGCCTACAACATTAACTAACCCCTTGAACAAAATATTTACAACTTCTTAACAGGAAATGTCTTTAGTAAATCTGGACTGTAATATGTACTTGGTGACTCCCCTCTGGAGTCCATGTCTATTGTATCTTGTCTGTCACTGTGCTATTTGGACACACATATTAATTAGGGGCTTTGTTGTGGTGTCATGTCTTTTGTTTTATGTGTATATTGCTTCTAGTCTTCAAAGGCAAACAATTTAAAAGATACATTTCCTGTACAGATGAGACAATGAGGTTTATGTTATTGTACATTTGACGCTGCAATTCCTTGTGAATGTTATTTCTTCCAAAAACAATGGCGGTGTTGGAGGTCATCTTCCTACTCTTCTATTCAGACATTTGACGTTAGACGTTCCTGTGTTTAGGTAACACAAGCAGGACTGCCTGAAGCTCTTTTAATATTTTTTTCATCCCACAATTTTGTAACCCATTATTCACCCCTGTGTCAATTATCTAATGTGATCCTGGGCCCTACACACCCTCCGCCAACCTGGGGGGGCAGGGACTGACCTCATGCTTCCTTCAATGCATGAGGAGTCCAAGCTGCTTCTTTTCACCTGACGGAGGGGAGTTTCCCTGGTTGGAAGTAGCGCGTGGAAGGAACACGTTATTCCAACCAGTTCCTTTCCCCTCCATCAGGCGCCCCGGCTGGCCAGGGGGAGGCAGTTTAGAGACCAGGATTACTGCATGTTTTTGTGAGGGTAACCCTAGGGGACACGGGGAGAACATGCAAACTCCACACAGAAAGGCCCTTTCGCCAAACCCGCCTCGGGTATGGGCACTGATGACGCGGAGGAGGAGACACGCCAGCACCCACAGCGTCCCTAGCGGGAATCGAACCCAGGACCTTCTAGCTGTGAGGCGACAGCACTACCACTGTGCCACCGTGCCCCCTTGAAGCTCAAAGTACAATATCTCCCCTGCTCAAGCGGGCATTCCGTCTCATGTCAGAAGTATATAAAACACCTGGGCTCTCATGTGGGAGGTACACATCTTAACGGATTACGGCTTCGAGTTCTAGACACTTGCTAAAGACGTGGTATAAAAACTAGCCGCTAGTTTAGGTTCATCCGCTCGTGGAAAGAAAGACTAGCGAGTTACTGACATGGAGAGGATGGGAGCCACCGCGTCCAGGGAGGCGATGAGGATGCCAATCTCGCAGATTCCTCCGGTCAACAGCAGCGCCCAGGTGGGCTCTCCATTAGCTTTACCATGGCCAAACACCTAGAACGCACACACACACCAAAGCAAGCACAGATACAGATTTAGAAGCAGCACAATTACCTACTGTAATATGTGTGTGTGTGTGTGTGTGTGTGTGTGTGTGTGTGTGTGTGTGTCTGCGCGTCTGACCTGTAGAAACGGCACTATGCCATCTCGTGCGATGGCCTGCAGCAGACGTGGGGCTCCGGTCAAACTCTGAAGCCCCGCCCCACAGCAGGAGAAAAAGGAGCCAATCACAATCACCCACGGCGAGGGCCAGGACAGTGTGCCAATCACAAGGTTTCCATTCACAGAGTCACCAAACCTGGAACACGAACACACCAATTATTACACTGTATGCCCAATGACTTACTTGGAATACATGAAAGCACAAACAGTTACTGTATTTCTACATCTATAGATATGTTCATATGGATTCTGCAGGACACTTAACATTTTGTAATACAGACAAATCACGTTTCACTTTCACACACACTGTCAAACCACTTATAACACTTAGATTGTCCATTTAATCCATTGAAAAAGCCAGTAAAGGGGCTGCAGTCTTCGTCGAGAGGTATTCTACTACTTATCAGCCTATATTTGTAGTCTAGTATTCATTTATATTATTGGTTATGTTCATTTATATTATTGGTTATGTTATGTCCAACAACTCTTACTTGTCTCGGAGCACAACACCCTCAATGCAGGCACCAAACAGCACAACAGAGGTGACATCTGTGAAAACAGTGCTCAGGAAAACAACCATGAGAGAGAGCAGCGTCCTTTTTTCCAGTTGGCATACCAGTTTACAATCATTTTTAACCACCTTGTTGACTGGGGTTTCCCCAGGGGTCTATCATTGGGCCCTGCCCTTGTCCCCTTCGAGACCACACCAATCTCTTCGCTCAATGTTGATCTATTATGACACGACCAGAATAGGGATATTCGGGTGGTTAAATACAAGGTGAACGGAAATGTGTACATTCCTGCTAAAAGTGGATCTAGCTACTGGAAAATTCCACAATGACTGTTTGAATCACATGTGTTAGCACTGCAGCATTGGGATGATAGGCCTCTTTTCAGCTTCTGTAAAATATTGTAATGATATTGCACTCTAGTGACTCATTTTTAGTACCATTGCATTGTTAACAGTATTTTCCCCCTGGTAAATAAGGATACAGATAAAGGAGGTGGTGGCGATAGCCAGGATGGTTCCGGTGGGGATGGACTTCTGGGCGTCTCGCAGGTCCCCTGACCGGTTGGAACCGGCCATGATACCTAGTAGAGACCGAATCAGGACAGAGGAGTTTTTAAAGCATGTGTTGCGTCTGGTACCATGCATCACTGTGACTGAAAGCTGCGGGCTGAAGCCGAGGGACGTCTTACCTGTGACTGAGGGAAAGTAGATGCCGACTAGCAGGGTGAAGAAGGTGGTGATGTCGTTGGCCACATAGGGCATGTAGACGTCTTTGGTGTTGTCTGCTACTGGGACAGACAGCACGTGCTTGTTTTCTACCAGCATGCTCAGTGGGCCGTAGTCACTCCACAGGTTGTCTAGAGGAAGATTGACAAGACCAACGGATGGAGAATAAAGACCCTTGTATAGAGAGTCCAATTCTGGAAAATGGACATGGTTCTTCTATCACATGCCATCTACTCCAAAATTGCCATTCGATGCGAATTGACCAATCAATCGCAATGCGCAAAAGGGCTTTTAGAGTCTAAATTAGATTCTATGTCATTATGTGTGACTGTCACACATAATGTGACATAATGTGAAAAAAGTGTGTGGAAAGAGCTGTGCAAATTTTTTGAGAGCAGTTTTGTTGTTAGCTTGAAAATGGGTTATATTTTCCATGAGCAACGCTGTCGTGCCACGGGTTATGAATCAAGCTTTAGAGAGACAGGCCAGGGAGGCAGAGAGAACACAGCTGGTGTTTGTTTGCCACCAGTCTGAGGACCAGGGACTGCCAACGTCCTCAGGGAGCAACTAAAAGCAAAAGGAGAGGGGAGGACATAACTTGGAAGAAAGAGGATGATCATGAGGAGGAGAAGGATGGAGGGGCAGAATGCTGTCTTTTATCCCTCGTGACTTGAAACACACGCCACCTCCAACCAGTGAACCACCGCAGTTATATTGGTCAAAATTTGATTGTATTAACTAAAGTTATGGACTGCAACTTTAAATGTGTGAGAACTTAAGAAAAAGCGTACACATATTCGCTCAAAAACAGGCCTGAAGGGGGTGAGGAGGGTGGTTAAAATGTTTTCATCACACACTGTTCTGGGTCAAAATGAAAACAAAAGATTTGGTTACAATGTTTTTCAACTACAATGATTAAATTACCATGTAAACAAGGATTCACTCTGGCTGCTTATGTAAAGCCATATCAGATACCAATGCACACACAAAGGCTGTTAACAGGTCTGGGAACAAACCTTGGTTTCAACCACGACACACCATGCAAAATACCGTACAGCAAAGAATTAAATAAGAAACTATAAAACGAAAAACGAAATAAAAACTAAAATAAGTATGAAACTAGTTAAAACAACACTATACAGAATTGCATATACTGTACTGTACAAACATCTTTGTTTTATGTCACCATATAAACCCTAATCTGATAATTCTTTCTTCCTACCTTTTCAGCTTTTATAAATCACAGCTTTCATAATACCGGACCTATAAGACTAAAAACTAAATAAAGAACTCACCTAAAACTAAAACTATTACGCACTCAACTGAAACTAATTGATACCAAACAGTGAAATGAAAAAACACTAACGGCTGTCAGGTGTTACCGATACATGTCTTCCTCAGGGATACGATAGCGAGCAGAGGGTCGAACCAGCAACTTTCTCATTCGCAGGAGGCCTATTTTACCCACTCAGCGAAGGCCACCCCTTCTAGCTTACACATGTTTACACCATTTGTTCCCCCAAAATATCTATTTTTTGGCTTTCAGTGTGACTCATGTGTCATTCAAGGTATCCGGGGGAACCCTCGTTTCCCCGGCTGGGGTTTATCACACTGCCCAACGCAGCTCCACAACTGAAACATTTTTTTTTTTTTTAAAGAAAGAAAAAAACAGAAATCATGTTGCTCTGACCTTTGATTACTCCACTCTTCAGCCCGGGGATGCCCTGCAGCGCAGTCACTTCGTTGACGCGGAAGTACTCGTCACAGGTGGCGTTGAGCTCCGGCCCGTCACAGAACAGACTCCACAGCTTGGTGGTGACCTCCGTCACGTTGTCGATGAACTCTGTCTTTAGACACTTGTCGAAGTTTTGGCTCTGCAGCGTACGGTTCCCCAGCAGACACACACTGATTTGGGAAGGGGGGGAGAGAAAGGTAAGACATCAAAGAGTTTATAATAGGGGCGATGATGGTTAAGCCAAATACAACATATGGGTTCTAATGTGCAGGTTTAATTCCCAGGCTAACGACATTTGCTGCATGTCACACCCCGTTTCCTGTCCATTTCAACTGTACTATCCAAAAAAGGCAGAACACACCACCCCCAAATAAAAAAAATAAAAAAAACAAAAAACATTTTATTATACAGAGTGTATGCCCTCAAACAATTATGAGAAAAACTAATTAAAGCTCTATATCTTGAGTACTCTCCCCGTCTCTTTAGTTCAATTAAATTAGTAGAAAGAACTACAAAGATTTATCAGCTTCCAGTTCACACCTAATTAACACTTATTTTAATAAATACATACATAATCGTAAAGGAAAGTTTATGCATGTACAGTACTATGTGAACTCTTAATTTCCATTTTCCGGGACTCCCCCCCCCCAAAATGTGGCGACCCCCACAGGGTTTGCGATGCCCAGGTTGAGAACACCTTTCTGAGACCCACATTACCATGACACGAGTACATGACACCGTTATTGGTATTTCAGGACTCACGGGAAGTCTGGGGGCTCAATGGCGGTCTTGATGACGCCGGCGTAGATGGCAAAGATGGACAAGATGACACAGGCAAGGAAGACCAAGGCCAGCTTGTTCACGTACTTCACGCCGACAAATACCACCAGGGACATGAGCGTCAGGCAACAGGTGCCGTACACACGCATGTTGTTCAGCAAGGCCTCTGCCTGGCCCTCCTTCGTCTCAGACACAAAGATGGCCGCCTTAGGCACGATGTAGGTCTGAAGGTTTGATGGGGAAACAAACAGTAGAGACTCATATTTAGGAAGCGCTTCACTTGCCTTATTTTAGACCCAACAATTGTTTTATCAATGCCACCATAACCATAAGACCTTCTTTTGATCTTGAAGTATCAAGATATCCGTTTAGGTATGCAACAATCAGGTGTCAAATTGTCTAATTGACGTTCATCGCACTGGAGCGCAGTGAGTAAAAACTAGAACTATATCATTATAAGGTTGCACCTCTTTGAGGTACCGCTATTTCATATTCGATTTTGGACAGCAACATTGTGTATAACTTTAAGATCACTCACCAGTAAAATTTCAATAGTACCCAATATGTACATGGAGCCAGCGAAGGTTGTTCCCAGGTAGAAACAGAGGCCCACGGCTCCACCAAACTCTGGTCCTAGAGATCTGGAGATCATGTAGTAGGAGCCTCCAGCTGGGGATCAGAGAGCAAATAATGTACACCAACATTATTTCATAGATAAAAAAAAAAATACCAATACTAATCTATACGGTGCTAGAGGATATATAAACATTGTACAAGGTGTTATTGATGGCAGATGGCTTAGCCGAGTCTTAGCTATGCAACGTTCTCCATGAACAGAACTGGCCATGTTGGAGCTGCAGTAGTTCAGAAATGTCAAAGAAGTCTCGTCTAATCATGAATCTTTCAAAACAGTGGCGTGAAGAAAGACAAAGTTCACGGTTTGGTCTCAGTTCATAATGGCAACAGCTGTTGAAAAAGACATGCGTATGTTGTAACGTAAAGCCTTCCTACCTGGCACCACGCCATTAGTAGCGATTGCACTCATTGATATGGCTGTCAGCATGGTCTGTGGAAGAAATGACAGAACAAGAAAGGTTCATTCACGGAAACATCGGGACTGATCTAGGCCAGCAGCTCATAGAAACCATAGTAGGGTTTCCCCTTTTTATTTTATTTATTTTTCCCTTTGTTGATATACAATTATGACATTTCTATAAGTTTATTATTATTATTATTATTAGATTTGATTATTTTAGTTAAAAACATATATACATATATATTTCCATAACATTTCTCAACTATTTTCCATGTATTTCCATCTATGGCCATTAGAACCAGTAAGAGGTTAATCCTGCCATCAGGACCACTGTGAAAGGACTCCGTCGAGGCTTATGCTGTAAATCTTTGAGCTTGGTAATGGATAGCAGCTTTCCAGGGGAAATCACACGTCGCTCCATCAGGTTCCACGGCTATCTGCATCTCAGGCACATAGACATCAAAGGGAGCTTCAGGCCCTGCCCTTTTAGTTTACCCTTCTGTCAAACAATTGAGAGACTGCCCTCTCCAGACCATGAATGCAGCATTTACTATTGTGAAAGAAATGCAAAATGCCACTCCTTTCCATGCCATACTGTATATACTGGAAGGCAGCATTCGGGAGAATTGCTTTTTTTCCGAAGTCTCCTGAACTTGGAACGCAGCATTTTGTGTTGAGCAAATTTGTTTTCGAAATCCATGTCCTACACCGCATCAGAGTAGGGAAAGAGTGCTGGGTTGTGTCCCCCCCGAAAATAGCTGATCTACAAGCTCTCAACACGTTGCGCTCTTACGGGATTTCAGCCCCTGCCTCTCTAGCACTCTCTGCACGTCCCTGCTGCATCTGGCACCGTTACATAAGACTGTTTGCTTGTCAGGAGCAATGGCAGAGAAAAGCGAGAGCAACGTTGGGATGGTTCAATGAATGAATACACATTATTTCCTACACTTGCCATGGATGTGAGATGATTTGTGCTTTGCTTTAATTAAATAACATTTTAGAACATTGAATAATTGTAAGTCGTTGGGTAGCAGTGTTACACAAAGTGAGTGTCGGCAGTTCTCAGACTACTGGATTTAACACAATTAGTTTATACAAGTGCTGCATTGTGATACCCGGAGACGAGACGTGTTCGCTTCGCTCCGGGCGGGAAACCACAAGGCAGTGGACAACCTTTCTGCTAACTTCATTTGGATGCTGCCCACCTTGTAATCTGTGCACTGTCGTACATTATGATGTAGTCTTGTGATGTTTATTTGTATAAACACATAAGTGTGATGGCCTTTCGGTCATCAAATAACCGTTGTGTATCTGTTGTCAGAGAACCTATTGCAGTACTCATTATCACAGTGCGTCATAGATGCCGTCAGGCCCGTCAGAACTTATTTTCTTTATTTATTTTGATAGATTGAAAGTAGGCTGACAGGAAATGGGGCCGGGTGGGGGTGGGGGGCATGCAGAAAAGGTAGTCGGGATCAGGAGTCGAACCCGTGACACAGCATCAGAGCTGTCACCACTTTAGTTCCCTCGATTTTGGGGGTATTTTTGGGGGGTTCCCGGACGCCATTTTGGGGGGAGCTCTTACAGTTATGTTATAGCAATGTCACACCAGAAATTAGTACACTAATGGAGGCAAGATGTTATAATAACTTGGCTCATATCATACAGTAACTGCTACCCCCCAGTTACTGTATGTCGGGCACAAAAAGTAGCAAATCTACAAACTCAGCAATAGTGATTGCGTCGACCATGACATCAGCACTTTTTTTGGAGAACCACTGATCTGACTGACTCCTCTGGTCCATGGCGATGTACACAGACATCAGTCAGATCGCTCTCAAGATGAATCTGACCTCTCTATAAAAAGGGAGAGGTCGTCTTGTACAGTTATTGGTTAACCACGTTAAACCACTAACACTCCAAGTGTAAACATTCAGAAAATATGCCCAAATGCCCATTCCTAAATCAGTAAGGTAATTTAAAGTGAAAACATTAAATGAAGAGGGAGACATCTCCTTGGGTGTCCATGACAAAAATAAATCTTGCGTCCTTTGCTTCCTGCCCACTGTCAGGCTGGAGTAAAGCCAATTAGCTGGCAAATGGTTCTCCGGCCTTCATAAGCTAGAGTGGACTGGTCAAGTCACTACCTCTAAATGAGCACTCGGAGTAATTATGTTTCGGCTGGCCAAGAATGTTAAGCCGACACAGTCGCCTGCCGACAAGCTCAACTGGTGCCAACTGACAGTGTAACTGGTCGGAACCCATTGATGAAGAACTGAGCATGTTCAGTCGGTTGCCGAAGTGAGCATGTTCGGTCAGAGGTGGCCGACCTCTGGAGCTGTCGATATCCTTGTGGTAGTGATGAGGGGTAAATACTCCA
Organism: Benthosema glaciale; assembly: GCA_900323375.1. NCBI lineage: Eukaryota > Metazoa > Chordata > Actinopteri > Myctophiformes > Myctophidae > Benthosema > Benthosema glaciale. Next base: position 664 of record OOFJ01117945.1, on the reverse strand, counting down.
CTGTACAGTGGATCTCTAGTCCGCTTGTCATATTTTAGGGCCGACTACTGGTGTAATGTGAACTGGATATCATATTCTCAATATCAACTCTCAATTCCTATACCAATCGATCGACTTTAAAGCAAAGGTAGAGAAAGAATGCTGTGTGTTTTATACTCGGATACAGTGGCTCTGGGGTTGAAACAAGCGACCAGGTCTTTGAAAACAAGCTCAAAAGAAGCGAACGGTTTCACCACTTGAGCCCTATTACATGAGCTAAATACTCTTGAAAACAAGCCCCAAATAGCAACTACACTTCAGAAATAAGCCCAAACAACGAGTGAACAAGTGACTTTACAGGAAAACAAGCCCAAAGTCGCCTTGAATAAGCAGCACTGCAGACTACTTTACATGCAAAACAATGTTTCATCGCCCAACTGGTTTATGCTGAACGAAAAGTCTGTTGCCATCTGTGACAGTTTTGGATGTTTGAACGTAGATTGAACCGTTTTGTGGGGGAGGACCTTTAGGGTCAAGACTGTCAGATCAACAATACTAAATTAAACACTGATATTTAAATCAGTATCGGATGACATCCTCACACCCACAAAGGTACAGGTGCCTTAGCATTCTTCATTGGTTCCATGTGGTAACGTGTGTGTGTGTGTGTGTGTGTGTGTGTGTG
>OOFJ01117932.1:0-14361 GCA_900323375.1 Benthosema glaciale | reverse complement strand
CCCCCCCACATCACTCACTCCATACAGCTCCCAGAGACCTGGGGAGGAAAAAGTACTCGTCAGGACTCAGGATGAGTCGACAACGTTGGACGCGCCCCCCAATTAACATTATGCATGAGGTTTTTTTTTTTAATATCCGTGCTGAGCTGATTAGCATATCCTAGCTTTTTTTATTCCAGAAATGGGGGGACGGACGGTGTTTTGTCTTCCCTTTAACCGTCCTACTAAAAACCGGCTATAGCCTGGCGGCTTGACGACAGAGGAACTATTTCTAGCTTCCATTATTTATTAATACCTCTTTGTTGTTGCTCATGTCCTAATCTCATTTCCTTTAGTCATTAACGTTGTTCGACATCAAACACAGCTGCCGGAGTCGGGATGTACTGAGGGGAGGAGGGGAGAGAGACAAGAGCATGGTTATTGCTGTTGGACACCCACTAAAGACCTCTTTAACAATGCTCGTCCTAGGGAGACATTTTTTCTATTAAGCCAGGGGAAACTTACTGTCAGCGAGCGGCTGTTTTGACTACATCAAATAAACGTGTCTCCGATGCAATCCAAGTGGGCTTCGGCGGAGCTGACGCCATGTGTTTGTCGCTCTAAATCGAGGCCGACTGGAGGAAGCCGTGTCACGTGTTTGTTTGAAAAGGAAAAGGGTGTATGTGTGCCGTGTATGTGACTTTGTGTGACCTCCTCAACAATAACATCCTCTGTCTCTGAGCACAGGGATTAGCCACACATGAACTCGCTGTCCCATGACGCATTTCTCTATCCATTCACTACTATGGGTTTTGCAACACTTTTCCTACTATAGGGTGTTGTGGGAGATGAAGTCTGCAACACATTGTCATGCTAATGTTTGGTCCTGTGCCTCAACGCAAGCTAAAGCTGTGTTACGCTAAGCTCACCAAACAGTTAAAAATCTGTTCTTTGACACAGAGCAACCTTATTGACCGGAGTCCCACAGGGGTCTATACTAAGCCCCCCTCTTCTTACCAAATTGTTTCATTGAATATAGCTCAAGATGGTAGATCTGCTATTTTCAGGAAATATTCGTTCCAGAATGGTTATGCCATCATCACGTTAATGACTTTGTTGTGCTGAGCACTGATTGAGTGGCCTTCTTGTGTGTTTCCTTTCGCAGGATGACAGTGATGGCATCCCGTGGTCAGAGGAGCGGGTGGTGCGTAAGGTGTTGTACCTCTCCCTCAAAGAGTTTAAGAGTGCACAGAAACGACAGCTGGATGGAGACGGAACCACAAACCCCAATGGTGAGTCACCCTGCACCCGGCCTGAACCCATTCTATGTGTTACGCTACGATTGGGGAAAACAGTCCGATTGAAAAAGGTACACTCTGTTTAACCGACGGAGGTGCGCCGCCTCCGACCTGTAGGTGACTTTAGCCATGTGAGGCACTGCCCGCCGCACACACCCATGCACATGCGCAAACACAGATCCCCGCATGTTCTAGATTGCTTCCTTGTCGGATCGAATTTCAATGTGAAACACAGTGATATTGGGAGATGTTCTTTGGAAATCATGGGGCCATTGGGCAACATTGGCATATTGAACACTGGTGTTGCTGCTTTTTTGTACTAATAATTCTATTATTCATGCAAAAAGATCACCTTGAACGTTGATTAAGTACACCATTGGTAATTTATTATAAAAATAACAATAATAATGAACTGTCAGATTCACTGAAAATCAGTCATTACTTATGGTAAGGGTTTAGATAACGTTGATAATTCATGTCTTTAGGACTTATCATAGTACATTTTTATAATATACTAACAGGCTTGTTATTCATGGCCCCTTGAAAAGCTGACCCATTTTTGGTCTCAAGCCATAGGTTGAGAGATACTGTATACACATACTCCAATTCTTGTGAAGAAAACATTGCGGACTTTGCAGTGCTGCTGTGTGAACCTTCAACAACACAAGAAAAGGGACGGTACAGGGGTGAACGCCTTTGTTTTGAACCACACTGCCACCTGTCTTTGTGTGACATCAGTGCTCTGTAAAAACAAAACAAAAACAAAAGCCTCAGCCAGCCAGCCAACAGTGGAGATTTGAACTTCACATGCGTCTCAGAAGCTATTCTCAGTAGACGGTAACACCGCCCAGAGGAGAGAGAGGGAGCTCGGGATGTTTAGACCCAGCTGAGGAAGCCAGCCAAAAGCAAGCAGATAGACTGAGGGGAAACCTATTTTTGAGTGGTGCAACCATTCCAATGCCTGGCTTTGTCCCTATGTCCGTCCCTATGTCTGTGATTTTTCAAATTTAGGGTGTCTTTGACTTTAATTTGAATATTATTTATAAAACATGGCACTGGAGGGGCCAGCCATTTAGAACAGGTTTCGTCTGTATGCGAGGATTGTTTTGGTAGAATGCGCTAGCCGACGAGTCACGATGTCACATTAGCATATCATCAATGTTGCGTCGCAACACTGTTCAATATGCATACCACTGTAGTCCACTGTAAAAGAATGAAGGAAAGCACTACAGTAAATTAATGTTTTCAGTTCACATTTTAAAATGTAGGCTGGATTCAGTTAGCCAGAAGGCTGGATTCAGTTAGCCAAATAAATTTACAGTAGCTGTCTGTAAGCATTTTACATTTTACAACATTGTCAGGGCATCTATACATTTATAACTCTCTTGCCCTATTTCTTTTCATGTTTTTATGCACACATTTATCCTCCTGTCTGTGTTTGTACTAGAAACCCTCGTCTCTCCTCTAGTGTCTTGCATATCGGCGCATCTCTGTCTCATGCAGAACAGCACTGCCACTCCAGAGCTCCTCAGGGCCTTTTAAGCCACTGCGGGTAGCTGACCTTATCGCCTGAATAAAAATGAGCCATTAGAATACGTCGGCAAGCGCAGCTCGCTGGGGGTAACGGCAGCAGCCTGCACCGACACAAAAGGGAGCTGCTCTGAATAGGCGGGCCCCGCTGTTTCAGAGAGCCGTGGGTTAGAGTACGGCTTTGGGTCCTGTACACACAAGTGCTCGGTTTTTCCCCATCTCACTCAGACGTTGTGGTGAAACTGTCGGCCATTTTGGAGGATCAGACTCAGCGTGCGCTCCATCCTGAATGGGCGGCCCCCCGCTGTTTTAGAGGACTGCGGGTTAGAGGCTCGGGCGAGACATGCTGCACGCACTCCAGTCTCACACAGGCAGCACAGGGAAACTATAAGCCATTCCAGAGAGTCGAACCCAGCATGGATATGATTAATACATCATGTCCTGCAGTTTAAGAAGACAATAGGTGACACAGATTTAACCCAGGGTTTGGTTAACAGACATTGCGGTTGTTTTTTAGGGCTTGGCAATGTAATATCGGTATTGGAACAACATCGTGGTAACCGTATGACACTAGATATCGTGTGGGATTGTGGGGGATATTGAAATAACGTTATTATTGTGATTTATATTGTCCTCGCAATATCAACATATTTGGTCAAACATTTTAGATCTTCGCTAAATCCCAGATGTTAAATATATTTCTGTGTGTTTTGGTGTAACTCTTTTATTTTTACGTACCTGTCCACCATTTTGAGAAACTTGCGTCGTCCGACTGAAAGAGGTTAGAGGCACAGCTGGCAACGAGCCAAGGAAACAACGGCACGTCACCTCCCTACACATCTGTTTCTCCCTCCCTCCATCTCGGTCTTTCCATCTCCCCTTCCCTCTCTCTCTCTTTCTCACCGGTGTTGTGTGGCAGCAATCTGTTTCTGTCTCTGTGTGCGTGTGTGTGTCTGTCTGTGTGTGTCTGTGTGTCTGTGTGTCCGCGCGCGCGTGCATCTCTGCCCACAACCAGTAATCATGCCATATCCATGGCCACTTTACCTCTCAATGTTGGCAGCCATCCATCCTTCCCTCCCTCCCTCCCTCCCTCCCTGCCTTGTTCATTCTCCCTCTCCTCTGTCATTCTGTCGTTCTTTATCACTTCCTGTCTCTCTCACTCCCTCGCTGCATTATTAAACAAAATGACATTGTGCCCTTCTTCCTTCCTTCATCCCCCTCTTCCTCGTCTTCCCCTTTTCCTCCTCTCTCTTCCGCAGTGTTTGTCACTGACTGTTCCTCTCTTCCCATCCCCTTGTCCATCCCCAAGTACCGGGTTTTATTACACATAAGAAGGATTGTTCTTACCCTCTCTCTCCCTGCCTTTGCGCCACTGGTTATCAATGTGGGGCCCTCCGGTGTTCCTAGCAATATCAGCAAAACACTTAACCCCTATGTTATTCTTCGGCTAATCTAAAATCTGCAAGCTAATAACAATTCACAAAACATTGTACAGTATGTCAAAAAAATCTTCCAATAGGTCTAGTGTAGTTACTATTGAGTCACAAGCTGTTATTGTTAATGCTATTGATTGGCTAAATATTTATAAAAAACACATCATAGGTGAAACATTCTAAATAATTTTATGAATTTGACCTTTGCCATAACTGCAAAATGTAATGCATTGTGAGCTTGTAGATTATTTTTCTACTTCTGTGTGGTACAGTCATATGACAAAGTACGGGGCATTCTTTTATGAAAAATACTAAGATGATCTATCTCTGCACATCTCCACCTCCCTATATGCTGGGCCTCTCTGTTGTTACGCCCAATACTGGAAAGCTTGCCTCAAAACACAGTCACTCCAGGCATACAGCCGCCGGAACTGCTCAGCCTGGTATCCCTAAACGTAACCTAAATTAACTAAGCTTAAATTCTTAAACCTGAATTTATTCCGAATCCTAACCTTAACCTCAGTAACATGGTGCCACAACTTAACCCTATTCCTAAAGTTAACCTCAGTAAAGCTATGCCTAATCCTAAACTTAACCTTATCCTCCGTAAAATAAAATAAAAGAATAAAAGAACTGCCCCAACGAGCGGTCAGCGAAAATATAACGAGGGCGAGAGTGTTTTACGGCGGGCATTCTGGATACCGTTATTGCAGCCTGCCTGTTCTCTTTTATCTACAGGATCTATCCTCTTCTCCTGTTCCCCTCCTTTCCTCCCATCTTCCTCTTTCTCTCTTATCTCGTCCCCTCTCTCTATTTCCCAGAGTGCTATTGATGGAGGAGCTGGCTTCTGGCCAAACTCTGTCTGCCTGTATTTTATAGTCTGTCTATTAGTCTACCTGCTTCTTCATCTTCCCGTCGTCTCTTTTCCATCACACCTCTGTCTGTCTGCCGTTGTCTGTACCCCCGACTATGAAGAATCTCTGGCGTTACTGTTATGTCTCCATGTCTGTGTCTGTCCCTTGCCACCTGCGCCTCATGTGACCAAAATGGCAAGTGCAATCAATGGCTTAGCACACTGTGTCCTCGGTGGCCTCTCTGGAGCCAATTGTCCCAGGCCTAGCGACGGAGGGAACTGAGCGACAGAGGGAGGCTGGGAATGGAACAGAAAGTGGGATGAAAGGAGATCTGGAATGGAGAGAGAGAGAGAGAGAGAGAGAGGGTTGTTTCCATGTATTGTGTTCTTCTCTCTGCCAATCAGCAGTACCGTCGTAAAACCCTGCCTTCCTCTTTGATCCCTCGGGCCGACAATCGCCGATCTACAAGCTTGGCCATTGTGGTGCGCGACACCACAACAAATTATATCAAGCCCTTCAGACATGCAGAGAAAAGTCTCTGCATGTCTCTGAACTCAGTATTGTTATGCGTGTTTGGATTCAACTTTCAAGCTTGTGGTCAGTGTCGTGTGTTGTACCCATGGATGTTTTGCAAAAGAATCCATCTGCCAGCTTCTCAAGTGGGTCTGCAAAATGGATTGTATGGGGAGTTTCCCTAGAATAAAATAAACTGCCCATTGTTTCTTTTTATACCATCCCACAGTTGTGTGCAGACATGGAGGATAGGATATGAATAGAGCATAACAGTGTTGTACTGAAACGGCATGGATTAAACATGTACGTACAACACTGCAATCATGCAGAAGTTCTCATCCCACAGGGAAAGATGACATATACTATATGATAACCGTACAGTGCATCCAGTGGACTGTTTGAATGGCATTATATTTAACATAATTTACAAATTGGGCTTTTATTGGGTGATCTCTCTGACTTCCTCTCTCTCTCTTCCTCTCAACATTTCGAGGTGAACAGAGCGAGGTGATGGGCTTAGTTAAGCATGCATAAATCTGATTGGAAACCTCCCAACATGGGAGACACCACTGGGACTCAGGCGAGCAACGCAAAAACCCTCGCCACCCCCTACCTACCCCCAACACAACCAGGCCTCAACTGGCACCAGGGGCTCCAGTAAAGGCCCTGACCCTCGACTCCTGTCTTGTCTGCCAGGCCAACCCCCATCCCCCCCGGACGCCCACATGTGCTTCTCACACAGGCGCTCATGTGCAACCAGCATATGTAAAACGACTCTGCAGGGAGGCGGCAGCATGTGCTCATGCCAGTTAGTTTGCATGCTGTCGGGACACGTCATGCGTCTGTCATTTTTTTAAGCACAATTAGAGATAATTAGCTAGCGAGTGCATTTTTGGGCTGGCGCAAATAAGCAGTTTAGTGCCGTTTTGCCTGTTTATGTGCACATTGTCTAGACTAGCTTGAAGTTCGCGGTGCCTCCTCCTGTCAGCTCTTGCCACGGTTGGTTATTATGTTTTGTTTTTGCATTAGTGAGACTGGAAGCTCGACCAGCCACCAATAGTTTCACATCATATCCACAATCTTATGCAACATGTCGTGAGCTTGTAGACCAGTTATTCACTATTTCTTAAACAATATTTAAGTGGTTTAACTGTTTTCAGTGATGCAATTTACTTGAGAAATGTTTCAAGCGTGTGCTCGGCAGAGATGCAACCTGAAGGTCAAACGCGGCAGACTTTCCCTTGTAAAGGAACTTGAGTAAAGATTGCGTTGCAATAACCATTCATTAAAACGTGACTAATCGTGAGCATTGAGTGAAACTTCAATTGAAGCAGAACGCTTTTTGTTTTTCTATTGCATGATAAAGGTCTGTTGGTGGGGCCTTTCGTGCAAACGAACGCATTGTAGAGTTGTGAATCACCCATAGCCTATAGACTTACAGTCGCTTCCATTGCCAACATAAAGCCTTGCTAGCAATGCAATGGTCTTACTCACCATGCCTTCTGACCGCAGTGATGACTGTACCTCTGTTCTCAGGTACAGGCCTGCCCTGTGAGTGTGTGTGTGTGTTCTGTGCGATTGAGCGAGAGAGGCTGGCAAGTACGAATGTATCACAGAATAACCAAAGCAAATAAGCAATGTATTTGTTTTCAAATATGGAGAATTGTAAAATATAATGGCAGGATTGGTTCGTGTTTGTAAATTTGGCAGTGCTATTTGGGCTCGGTCAGGTCGGAAGGGGTGTGTGTGCGTGTGCGAGACCAGAAAGTGGTTACTTATGAGCACTTACCAAAACAAAGTTGCCAAGTGCTTCACATAAAACACATGATGTAAAAAAAATGACATGCAGTGAGAAATGCAAATATTGTATTGTATATCAATTATCATACCATAAGTGTTAAAGCCCATGAGCGTTTAACAAAGAAACATAGATGCAGTATATACTAGTACTAATCCAATTTCAACTTGGCATCCCCATTTTGGGCATGCTTAGATCAACTAGTATAAAATGGGTCTCTCTGGCTAAGCCATGCGTGTGCAAGCAGCTCCACATGTGCTCATCTGTGTGTGAAAGAACGAAGGCGTGAGCCCCATGCACGCCTTCCCTCCTCTCTGTCTGTCACTGATCCCACAGTGTCTGGACTTGTTCAGCAGTACTAGCCTTCTTCACTAACAGGCCGTCACTTACCCCAATGCTCCGGCGCCCCGGCATCATTATCACCCTAATTTATTTTCCCTTTGACACCCAACTATTAGGGGTTTGTGGTGCAGGATGACTGACGCATCCCTTGAAACATCAGTCAGATGGAATTTTTGCCTTGGGTGGGCAGAGCTTGAGGCACGGCACAGCCAGCACCCCTCCCTGTTGAAGTGACAGGACACAACAGGAAGTGACAGGCTAATGGAGGGCGTCAGGTGATCGGGCAGAGTTTGAAATGACATCGATTTTACCGTGGCTTCGGGAACATTTATGCCGTCGTCCGTTGAGTCATTGTGTGGTATTTCACAGCAAGCGGTGACATCTGCAATTCTGCATTGATGTTAATGTCCAAAGTGCATTCATGCAGGGACTGTTGTTAAAAAAAAGTGCTTTCGATATTATTCATCATTCAGTCTTTCGCGCTAATTACTGCAAGTCATATTCAGCTCTGAATTATGCAAAGAACCGATAATCTAACAACCGTGTCTCTGTAATTATTATTGGCATTTGCAGTGCCTCTATTCTTTTTTTTTTTTAAATGCTTTGAACCTGCTTTGAACCTGCCTGTTTAATAAGTGAAGTCATTCCGGCTGTGTTTTTGAATCGGACATGCCCACATAACTTTTCAAGATACTTCACTGCTCATCTGGAAATCCAAGACTGGTAAAATGGACTTAATTCGTCTTGTCTCTCTCAATTACCGTTGACTTCCACCCTCCTCTTTTGGCCTAATTGGAATTCTCCCTGCCTGTTGTTGCTTTTGATTTGAGAATCTGTCTGGGGGCTTATTTTGTTTGTCTAACTTGGTTTGCTAAATATTTAATTACATCTCAGTCGATTGGGATCACTCTGAATGCCAAGTGGGGCAATATCTTGTCTTTGATTGCCCTTGGCTTTGATTCCTGGGCTTTGTCCGAGCAACATAAAATGTCAGTGTCATCGACAAAGGACGGCTTGTATTGGAAAAATACTACAGTATTGCACATCATGCCTGTATTAACATTTCTCAAGCCAAGGCTACAAATAACACTCCAACTCTCAAATGGAAGCCTAGCGTCATGAAGCTACAGACTGACGCACAACTGTTGTCACATGACGGGCGTGACGCAGAACAAAAACAACTGAGCTGGCTTCAACTTTACTCAGCACTCTAGTGACACGTTTTTTGGTGTTTATGTTTAATCATTTCCACTCCCCTTCTCTCTCCACATTATTATTCCTGCTCCCTTCCGTAAACTAATTATATCTATTAGCCAGTTCCCTGTTCTATTTAACCCTAGCCCTTTCACTTACGCAGTGTGGCTTGAGCAACACTTTGGTTATTCTGCAGAAATGTTGCTGGCCATGCTTGGCTGTTTTGTAGCTTTTGTTACTGCTAGTGTGAACGCAGCATCAGTGCAATCCATACATTTTTTTGTCCTGCCTCGAGTTCGAGTCCCATATGAGAAGAGACCAATTTTTCAGGACAATATCAGACTCGCTGCTTGCAGGTTTATTACGTTATACCTACCCTAAAGGAAGAGTATGGTGACTGGTCACCACCTCAAACCACTGCAGATGTGCTAGTTATATTGTATTACATACTCTACCAACAGTTTGGTTAAATAACATATAATTTATTCAAATAAAGTATGTAACTAAATTGACAATTTGGTTAGACTTGGTTAATTTGCAGTGATGCAAATAGCCTGCATCCTGCATCTATTCCTTAGACTCACTATATTGAGAAAGGACGCAATCATGTCACCCTCCGGGGGTCCTGGGATGCAATACTGTACTCAGTACAGTACTCTAACATTGTTGAAGTAGGTCTCCCAAAATGTCCCTGGGACCTACAGTATCAAAAATACCACCCCTGGGTCCCGGGACCCATTACATTGACATCCTATTTGCATCGCTGATTTGCCTACTCTCCGAGTTATAAATGGATATACTTACACATACTGTATCACTGTAGCACTGTCAGGGTGCCTTTAAGCAAGGCTTTCCACCTCTGTGTGCTCCAGGTAGAGGTGCTCATTCACCAACAGTAGAAGACTGTGTTTGTACTTGGCAGCTCACCAGATTGGAAGCGTATGTTAGTTTATGCATGTGGTGCAGGGACGTGCCTATAAAAAGCACGCAGGTCAACCGATCCTCAATAAATAAAACATGAAAAATGCTCTTAAAGTTGTGTAGCTCAGGTAATGACTGTGTGATTGCAGAGTTTGAGCATGATGCTTAATAGACTGCACTTGCATGTCATACTAGCTAAATTGTTTGCCATGGGTGTACATTTACTGTGCAGTCAGCATGTCTGTTTATTAGTTCTGACTACAGACTTCGGTTTAGCAGCTCAGTTACTGAAGTTTGAAGCCGACCCATAACCATGACTTTCAAACCAGTTGAGACCAACTGAGACTGGTACATATATTCGACAGTTCTCCATACTTAAAATGAATACACTTGCTTTGGTTAGTCTGCAATGCTTTTCCTGCCTGCTTATCTTTTTGTTCTCACAGAATACCTTCTATAGACGCACGCACGCACGCAATTGCTCCTGCAGCTATTCGTGGGGTAGGAGTGTTGGGGACCCATCAGTATCGGGTCAGAGCAAGGAAAGCTGAGAGATTGTCATCAGTCTTTAGTTGAGTGAAGCGCTTATAGAGTACAGACTGACTTTGTGAGTCCGGCCAGGCGGAAAAGTGTGAATTTGAGTACTGTCTCGTCTCTTTTTGAGAGCATTGTTCCGTAATGCACTGAGCACATGACCGAAGCCATCATGGCAGCAGTGGTGCGATAAATAGCTGCTGGATGACCTCTAACCTCAGGCCATCTCTTCCCTCTGCAGGTTCCCTGGCCAATGGACAGCTGAACGGCTCAGGGTTGAAGGGCAGCCACAAAGAAGATGGCTCCTTACGCTCCAAGAGCCTGGATGGCAGCGGTGAATACTGTGAGGAGGGTCCCACAAAGAAGAGGTGAGATGTGTGTGTGGTGTGTGTGTGTGTGTGTGTGTGGTTCCTAACTATGAATCATTTAGCCCGGGGGGCCCCTCAAGGACCCCACACCCCACTTTGAGAACCAGTGGTTTAAAGTCGTAACTGTCCATTGTGAATTTACATCTGAGAAGGAGTGTAGTACGCACGCACAGACGCGCGTGCAATGACATTCAGATCAGGGGAACAGATGACAAAACAACGGTCTTATTGTTTTGGATTTGATGGACTGGTCCTCTGTCTGTACACTAACTCATCACAATGTGATTGTTGATGCTGTCGGTGAATGTTTTGGTGGTCGAGTTGTACTTTGTTGTAACTATTGTTATAGGTTTTAAACTCGGGGGCTGCAAATCGGATTTCCCTGGTGGAACAATACAGATTTTGAAAGAAATGAAAGCCACACGTCCTTTTCATCCTCATTCCTCCTCATATTGTCATACGCACGTTCTTCATATTCCTGTTCCTCACGCTGACTCTCCCACGTGGCGCTCTCTCTCCACGTACATGGCATAAGTTGACATCTTTTTTTCGTCACTGCATTAGGGATGTGCTGATGAGAAATTTTGGCCGATATCGATATCAGATATAATTAGTCGGTGTTATGGCCGATAACCGATATTACCGGTGTCGATATGATCTCATTCTGTATTGAAAAATATATAATAATTTTGTCCATTCTGAGAAATACATGTATCAGGGTGTCTGCACTGCAGGCTTAGGCAAGTCAGATTTTACTTTAATACCTTTATATTTAATATTGTGAGCTTATAGATCTGTTCAAGCTGTTACTTTGAGCTTGTTTAGCTGTAAAGACAGACCGATTAAATGGACCAATTAATTAATCAGGCTGATTGATACCGATTACCGATACCGATTAATCTAAAAACAACTAAAATCGTCCGATACCGATGTGTTTGCCGATTAATCTCCCATCACTACACTGCATCCATTCCCTTGTCTCTCCCTGCCTCTCTTTCACATTACTACACTGTAAATCCAGGAGTGTTAATGTAACTCTAATTAAAATGGACCGAAAGGGTCTCTCCCGAGATAAATTAGCAATTAAGATTTTACAGTGACTCTCTGGTCCAGTGGCTGACTGTCCAACCCAGACGAGATGCGTTTACAACAGAGTATATTTTCTAATACGTGATTTAGGTTACCTAAGCGCGAGACGTATGGAATCATGAACACCTCCACACTAATTTGAGGTGTTTATAGTTTATTCCATTCTAATTTTACACAGACCGTGGAAGATAAATGGCTGATGTGCTAGTTTTAAAGACCCACTTTGCTCTCTCTGTGGAATGAAGTAAAGAGAGGGATGGTAAAAAAAATGAAACTACTTCAAAAATGAAGCTACATTAAGTACTGCAGTACTCTGATAACCGGTACTGCATTAAGTACTCAAGTGTTCTGATAACGGATACAAGTACATGCTGTACTAGTTCACACTGACAATGTGGTCAATCTGGTATCCCTCAGGGGTCTAGGTTTGGTACCTTCCTTTTATCCCTTCACACCAAAAGTCTTTGACAAAAAAAGCTCACAGCAGGTCGCAACACAACATTGTGAGCTTGTATAGTATTGACACTAAATTTGATGCTGATGAATTGAGTACAATAGAACACAATGGAGACAAGCCGCCTATTTCTCTCTCTCTCTCTCTCTCTCTCTCCCTCTCTCTCCATCATCAGAAGTCTGTGTGGAGAAGAGCTCTATAATATACAATGACAGCATCAACACCCCCTCATCTTTACACCTAAATGTCACTCCACTCAGTCATAATTAGCAAATTGAAGGAATGTTGCCATGCGTTTTGAAATGTTAAATATGAAAGTTGATGCTTGACAATAAAACCTTAATTTGTTTCCAGTGTAATTTTATGACGGGTTTAATACATTCGATGAATTATGGAGAAGGATTTGTGGCTGCCGAAAGAGGTTCTAATTTTCAGCCGGAATTGCCGAAAACGTTGCCGCCTCTTCCTGCAAATGCACTTGGAAGTCGGAAGACTAAGAATAAGAACACGATTGTTTGGAAAGAATGACGACGTTAATGCTTTTTAGAATATTCCGATATTTTAAATTGCCAGCTGGAAAATATGACCGTCATGAGAGTCCTGCTGTGTGTAGAGTTTATTATAGCAGATGGACGTGGTTGTAGTTTGTGTGCGTGTGCAGTGCATACATGGACTCTGTCTTGTCTCTGCATAATGCATGTGCTGTCTGTGGCGTTGCGTGTGTGGGTGGTAAGTGTTATTATACTCAGCCTAAGTTTTCCCACGCGTCGTCGTCGTTTTGTTTTTACTCATTTGTGCCAGGCACAATCTACCCAGGTGGCAGGTGTTTTTTTGTGTTTGTGTGTGTGTGTGTGTGTGTATCTGTGTTGTTTTATTCAGATAGACTCTGACAGACATCGCACGCACGCACGCACGCACAGACACACACATCAAAGCATCAGTGTAAAGCTCGGGTGTGGTTTGGGGGTCTCGGACAGCAGCAGATGTCTGCCTGTATAGAACCACCCATACAGGCTCCATTCACTGTGTTTTGTGTGTTTCCTTGGTTTAATTTTTTCTTATTAAAGAACACCTGCCTTAGTCTCCTAGCTGTCATTTGATCCCCTAGCATAGTCTGAAGCTGCTTATTACGGACCATCAATTTAGTTTTTAAACCAGTTCTCCTGAACATGGCTGCTTTTGTGGCACACCGATGTGTGGTGGAAATAAAGCTCAAGTTCACAATGTGTCCTTGCAATAGATAGTAGATCTGCTATTTCTGGCGTAAGACATCAGCGCACAAATAAATATAAATTAAGCATAATTTAGATTGAGCAGGTAGAGAAGAAGGCAGAGAAACAAAGAAATAAATCTACAAGCTCACAGTCACAGCGCACTGCATTGCAATGCGCTGTGAGCTTATAGATGTTGTATTTTCACCTCTTTTAGCTAGGCTATACAATGGTTTATGAAATTGGGTAATAGGGTGAAATAGGGTTTAAGTAATTCATAAAGTTTGATAACAGGACAGACATTATTTTTCTCTCACTGTGTGGCTGTATGAAGTAAGGCTCTATCTGTTGGTAATGAAGTGTGTGTGGGTGTGTGTGTGCGTGTATGCCCTGGCATGAGTGCTGTGCACTGTTGTTCGACGGGCCAAGCGAAACGTTGCCAAACAAGAAGTGGATGCCGAAATTAGGCTAATGACTGCTCTCAGTTTAATATGAGGAGACGTAGAGAGGGAACACAGAGAGAAGAGAGGAGAGGAGATGGAGAGAGAGTAGAAGGAAAGCGAGGATGGAGAGGACAGGACGGAGAGAAAAGCATATGGATATGAAAGACAGGCGAGGGGAAGATGAGAAGGGAGACATGAGGACAGGTGTGAGTGAGTTTTGGCAGGAAGAGTCCTTCTTTAGAAGTCTGTGAGATTAGCACTGTTTGTCTTCCCATGCCTCAGAGAGAGCACGCAAACACACACGCATGCACACACGCACGCATGCACACACGCCAAGTCATTTTATTCCGCCCTACTGGCACTAGCTACCTTCTAACGCTCCAAATGGGACACTCTAGCC